>SJXQ01012163.1:200447-258100 GCA_006408695.1 Aepyceros melampus
CTTGAGAGTCCCTTGGACTGCAAGGAGATCCAACCAGTCCATTCTGAAGGAGATCAGCCCTGGGATTTCTTTGGAAGGAATGATGCTAAAACTGAAACTCCAATACTTTGACCACCTCATGCGAAGAATTGACTCATTGGAAAAGACTCTGATGCTGGGAGGGATTGGGGGCAGGAGGAGAAGGGGACGACCGAGGATGAGATGGCTGGATGGCATCATTGACTCAATGGACGTGAGTCTGAGTGAACTCCGGGAGTTGGTGATGGACAGGGAGGCCTGGCGTGCTGCAGTTCACGGGGTCACAAAGAGTCGGACATGACTGAGCGACTGAACTGAACTGAACTAACTGATGGGCATTTCTACAATCCTGGTAAGAATAAAATACATATACATGCACAAGTTACAAAATACTAATTGCATAATTTTGGTAATTCTACAAATGAGTTAAATGCTTTTATTGTTGTTGTTTTTAAAAATGGCTTTGTGCATATAAAGACAAATGGCAAGATTTATACTAATAATTTAATATTTTAATTTTTCATTACTAAAAAGACATCAGATAGAAAATAAACACCGGTGGTGGCAGGGGAAGAGACTGCAGAGGAAAAGCTTTATGCTTTAATATTTTTAGTGTCATATTTTTCACACATTTTGGACAAGAGACTCCACAGTTTAATTTTATACAAGGCCCTGCAAATTATGTAGCTGACCCCGACTTCCAGTGTTAATAATTGATCCAGAGGATGTAAAGGAAGATGAAGAAAAGTGAAGAAATTCAAGATTTGTTTTGGAGGCAAAGTTAACTAGACTTTCCAATGGATTACTAAGAGCACTGAACAAAGTTGAGGGTCCAAGGATACCTAGTTGGGGGCTTGAGTAACTGGCAAAGTAGAACAAAAACCTTGTGATGACATGTATCATCTAATTAACCCTTACAACCATGATAGGAAATGCATATCATTTTTCACAGTTTATAAAAGAAGGATGAAACATTGTTAAAAATCTCAAGGCTAATAAAAAGGCAGAACCACAGTTAAAATCCAAACCCCTTGGAGTTCAAAGAGAGTTTGCCCCACTGTTAAACTGACTCCCATAATAAAAGGAAAGCTGCAGGCTGAATGAAGCTCACCTAGAAACCACAGAGCAGCTTGTAAATGGAAGCCTGTTGAACAAAGCAAAGGGTTTTCTGACTTGTCTACTCTGATCTGTGGATTTTCCTGCTTTTGCTGGTGATGTCAGTAATGAAAATCTCTTTCACTATATCTTGTCAATTCATCTGTCTCCCAATATCGCATAATACCTTGGAAGATAGTTATAGAAATTGAGAAAGATGAGTATATAAAACAGAAAGTATTTGCTATGCCTTTTCATTATACTATATTCTGTATTTTATATCACTCATATTTTTCTTTATAAATTCCTTGTCAAATATGTGAACAGTCATTTAATTTGTCTGTAGTTTGCAAGAATACTGAATATACTATCAAAAGCCTAAAAAAATTACCAAGACACTCCACTGTATAAAAATTTGAAATATATAAGTATATTGGAACTTCTGAAACCTCATTCTAAAATGTCATATTCCACTAGACATATAGTGATGCTGAAACTTATAGCTTTAAAGGTACCCTTGTCTATTTTTTATTATATATATATATTTGAAAATATTGATATTCTAATTAAAGTATCCCTTTAAATTATACATGACTCCTTCTACTAACAATAATAAAACAGCATATGACACAGAAATGTGTTTATGCCAAGGATTTTAATAATTCAATTGTGCAATTATGAGTGTTTCATTATTTAACTTATGCTAATTTCTTAACTGTCTTCGCCTGCTTATTTAGATAACCAGAGCTTGAATTTTTCTTGGAATATTTGAATTAAGTTCTAGTAAGCTGCACTACCTTACTCCTTTTCTTTTTCTCAAAATTTGTTATTTCTCACTAGTAGACTGCCGAGAATTTGGGCTACATTTATTAGTTTCTCAACAGAGCTTTCACAGTCTCAGGAGGCAAAGTAAGATTTATTCCAAGTCAAAGCCAAAACAAAGATATTAGTTTTAGTTCTGCAATAAGCTGAAGTTAGAAAAAAAAATCTAGTAACTTCCATTATGGCATTCACTATACTATGTAATGATTTATGCATTTATGTATCTACTCTCCAAAGAGGCTGTGATTTTTTTGTAAAAAAATTCTACTTTTGTAAGTAGAATCTGTGTCTTACCCATTTCTCTCTGTCTCCTTTCTTTAGAATGAATGTCTCACCCAATGGAGAGTCACAATAAATGTCTAATACATCAATGAGCATTGAAGAAAAACATCATATCACTGGCACAAATAACTCCCAAAACTTTTTGAAAACTTTTTATTTTATATTGGAATATAGCTGGTTAACACTGTTGTGATAATTTCAGGTAGACAGCAGAGGAACTCAGACACATATATACATGTATCCATTTCCCCCCAAATTCTCCTTCCATCCAGACTGCCACATAACATTGGCCAGAGTTCCTTGTGCTATACAGTAGGACCTTATTGGTTATCCATTTTAAATATAGCAGTGTGTACATGTCAATCTCAAACTCCCTAACTATCCTTTCCTCTCATCCTCCTCCCTTCAAAACTTTGACAAGTACTTTTTCTGACTATAAGTCATTGAGAACTAGTATATATTAAAGCAAACTACAAAATCCCCATTTATATAAAACAATCACCCTAACAATACTCTCGTGAAAGGCTTAACACACTGACTACAGCTAATTATGTCTCAATGCTTTTGTTCTTGTGGATATTGTTTTATAAAGATGTGATATTGGGGGATGTTTGATCTGGCATATCTGAATAGCAAAGAAACCGCCTGCCTTCTCACTAGTAGTACAAAGGAGCGGTTAGGATAGATGGTCCAGAGTCAGAGTGTCCAAGTTAAAAGCCTGTTCCTCCACTTCCAAGCTGTGTGGCACTGGACTGCTGATTGTACTAAGTTTCATTTCCTTACCTGGGAAATACTGGTAGTGATAGAATATGTATCAGAGAGGTGCTGTGATTTCCAAAATTTAAAAATGAGTGCTGAGTACAGTTCTTGGCGTATAGTAAGAACTTAGTAAATGTTAGTTCTTAAGAGTTTACTTATGATGGGTTTGGAGAAGGAAATGGTAACCCACTCCAGTATCCTTGCCTGGAGAATCTCATGGACAGAGGAGCTTTACAGGCTACATACAGTCCGTGGGGTCACAGAATCAGAAATGACTTAGCGACTAAAACAACAACAAAGATGGGTTAACTTCTTTATCTTTCAATGTTCAAAGTAAACTCTGCTTCCGTAATTAAATCTTCCTTAGGATGCTCCTATCAACTTTAATCCCTCTTATTCCTGATGTATATAGCACACTTTGATTGGAAAAAAAATGGGAGCTGTTTAGAGTTTTCACAACATCTTGAATTTCTTTGTCATTGTTTCATCAATATTCTTTGCCTGTTATAAGGAATGATAATATCTTTTTCTTTTTTTCCTGAAGGGCCTAATGTTAGCAAATTCTCCAAAGAAGGTGAAGAGCTTAGTACGCTGATGTAATTGTTTGACATGATCCAAATATGGAAAGCTAGACAATAAATACCAACTTCCCTCTAGAGCACATCAATGATCACAACTAGGGAAGCCATATATTTATCATCTTCCCTAAGGCAGTACATGAAAGACAAATAAAAGCAGATGGGTGTGGAAGAGTGGAAGGAAGGAAGGGAAGAGAAAGAAAAATTAAAAAGAAGGAAAGAAAGAAGAATAGAAAAGGAGAGTGGATTTAATTCCATTAGTTTTCTTTATGATCCTATGGGAGTGTTGCCTCTGTTCTCTGAAGGTTCACATTTAATCAGGTTCCACAACAAATCTTATTAAGAACTCCGGGAATTGGTGATAGACAGGGAGGCCTGGCGTGCTGCGATTCACGGGGTCGCGGAAAGTCGGACGCAACTGAGCGACTGAACTGAACTGACTGAACTGAACTGAAACTGTGCTAAAAGTCTCATTCCCCTCTCCCTGTTGCCAGCTATATGTCCAGGAAAATATGCTCACCAATGTCCTGTGGTAAGAGAAAAGGTATTTAAAACAGGCATTTCATCTGCACAAAAAATGAACTCTCCATTAGTTCCACAAGTTTATAAACCTGTTTCATTATTCTTAAAAACTCTCTTGACCCTTGAAGTTGATTTTTAGCAAAAATGAAAAACATCCTCTGTTATGATAATTATCACTTTTTTTTTGGCAATTTTATAACATTCACCCCCTACAAAGACATCTTCACCTTTTAAAGTCTCATAAACTTTTTGAATACTTACTCTAGTCAAGAGTTTAGAGGTGGGATGGGGTGGAAGGTGAGAGGGAGGTTAAAGAGGGAGGGGACATATCTATACCTATGGCTGATTCATGGTGATATATGGCAGAAATCAACACAATATTTTAAAGCCAAAAAAAAAAAAAATTGATGTTTTCCTTCTATTTTCCTACTTTCTATAGCTTCTATCGCACAAATAGTAGAATTTTGTCCCCAAATGAAATGTTCTGTTACTATATGGAGTAAAATTTTTAAACTACAAACTTTTCCAATATTCTTATCTGTATATAGATCACTTTTGTGTGTTCTGTTCTAAAATAAGAGAATTAACTGAATTCTTTTTTCTGATTCAATTTTATATTCAGTATTTTTCATGCATTATATAATTTACTTCTCACAAATAAACTAAAAAGATAAAATATTATGATAGCCATTTTACTGAAAAGTAAATTAAGGCTTTGAGAAGTTTGCTCATGATCAGAAATTTAATAGGACATAATGATATATTGAAGCAAAGTTAGAAACTATGCTACATTTGCACTTTAAAGAACAAAAATCATGTGTCCAGGGTGACAGTGTTCTTGGTTGAGAAATGTGTCCAAGATTAGAGGAAGAACCAAGAAACTTTAAATTTGAGTTAACATCCATTTTGAGTTTTACAAACATCAAGAATGAATTACACCTGGCTGTTTTATGTAACTATGACTTTCTACCTATCCTTTTCTCTGTGGTTAAAAACCTCCAAACAGCCATGTGCCTTCTTCTGATAACTGGGGAGAAGATATATAAGAACACACTACCTTTCTGCAGCTAGAAAAAACCCAGGGCTAACTCACTCTCTAAAAGCAATAGGTGAAGAAGGATGAGAGTCAGGACAGTCAATCTTTTTAATCTGTAGAAGAAAGTTCTGGAAGTGGGATGAGAGACTGGTTTGTGTGGTGACCTGGGGACCACCTGGGCTCTGCAAGTGCCCCTCAAAGTGAGGAGCTAGCAGAAGGTTCTAGGGTTTCTATCCTTCCCCACCTTCTCCTTCCCCAGTTCCCACTACCCCTCTTCCTCATATATTAGTTAGTGTTAGAGACTGATTTGTATCCTCTAAAAATTCATTTATGGAAGTACTGTGAAGAAAGCTGAGCGACAAAGAACTGATGCTTTTGAACTGTGGTGTTGGAGAAGACTCTTGAGAGTCCCTTGGACTGCAAGGAGATCCAACCAGTCCATTCTGAAGGAGATCAGCCCTGGGATTTCTTTGGAGGGAATGATGCTGAAGCTGAAACTCCAGTACTTTGGCCACCTCATGTGAAGAGCTGACTCATTGGAAAAGACCCTGATGCTGGGAGGGGTTGGGGGCAGAAGGAGAAGGGGAAGACAGAGGATGAGATGGCTGGATGGCATCACCGACTCAATGGACATGAGTTTGAGTGAACTCCGGGAGTTGGTGATGGACAGGGAGGCCAGGCGTGCTGCGGTTTATGAGGTTGCAAAGAGTTGGACATGACTGAGCGACTGAACTGAACTGAACCCCAAGTACTTCAGAATATGACTGTATTGAGAGATAAGTTATTTAAAGAGGCAATTAAGTTAAAATGAGTCTTCTCTCATCGCTCAGTAGGTAAAGAATCCACCTGCAATGCAGGAGACCCCGGTTGGATTCCTGGGTTGGGAAGATCCACTGGAGAAGGGATAGGCAACCCACTCCAGTATCTTGGGCTTCCCTTGTGGCTCAGCTGGTAAAGAATCCACATGCAATAACGGAGACCTGGGTTTGATCCCTGGGTTGGGAAGACCCCCTGGAGAAGGAAAAGGCTACCCACTCCAATATTCTGACCTTGGAGGGTGGCAAGGATTTGGACATGAGTGAATGAATTTCACTTTCATTTTCTTTCAAGTTAAAATGAAATCACTAGAATGGGCCCTAATTAAACATGGCTGGTGTCTTTACAAGACAGAGAAGTTTGGACACAGACAGGTATAGAGAGAAGACCATATGAAGACACAGACAGAAATCTACACATCAAGGAGAGAGGCCTCAGAAGAACCTAAACTTGCAGACACCTTGATCTTGGACTTATATCACCTAGAATTGTGAGACGATAAATTTCTGTTTTTGAAGCTTCACAATTTGTGACAGTTTCTTATGGCAGCCCTAGCAAATGAACACAACTGGTGACCCTCTCTGGGCTTGAAACATCGCCAGGGGCAGGACAGTGGCTTTTATCGATCATTCACCAGGCAGCTAATGCAGGCTCTGGGGGGTGGCCAGTACCTTTTTGGTGAATGAGTGAATAGCATGCGTCCTGCTGCACCTTCCCCCACTGCTACCAGCTAGTGAACCCGCAGAAATACGAACAGCCAAGTATCAGCCCTAGAACGCGATGGTTTTCCATTTGTTTGCTTGTTCTTTCCCACTCCTCTTTCTTTTTTACTCTTTAGACAGAAAAGTAGGTCCCTATAGTGGCAAAGATATGTTAGAGCTCGCATCTCAGAGACTGAGTTCATACTTGACTGCTTCTCTGCCTATATGGTCTTATATGAAAAGCCAACTTGGAAAAGTTCCAAGGAAACTGCAGAAATATGATGAGTAAATCTGCTTTGAATAGAAGAGAAAATGAAACTTTAGAGTAGAAGGTATAGTGGGAGACCAATTTATAGTAAAAACTGGTATCTACATTTTGTCTTGGCTAACTAAGATCAACTGTGTGATAATAAGCTCCCTTATGGAGTGTCATTATCGTCCAGGTATTCTTTGTGGTATTTTATAGCTAATTCATTCAATTCTCACACCGTTAAAAAATTAAAATCATTATTCCTATATATACATTTTTAAGTTGCTCGGTTATGTCCAACTCTTGGCAATCTCATGGACTATACAGTCCATAGACTTCTCCAGGCCAAAATACTGGAGTGGGTAGCCTTTCCCTTCTCCAGGTGATCTTCCCAACCCAGGGACAGAACTCAGGTCTCCCACATTGCTGGTGGATTCTTTACCAGCTGAGCACAAAGGGAAGCCCCCATTATTCTTATTTTATGCCTACAAGGATGGTACCCAAAATGACCATGTATAGATAGCTGGTGGGGAAAGAAGCCGCAATGAAACCCAGGCATCTGGTCTCTGGCGCCTGTACTCTGAACTGGTTTATCTCTAAGGCACATATGTTTGTTACAGTTAATACTGCATATCAGTTAAGAAAATATGCTTGGATTTTAAATTAAATATAGATTTTACATATAGCTTCTCATAGTCCAATAAATGTCTACATTCATTCCCTATTGCATATACTTATTCTATAAATGAGGCACAGTGTTCATTTTAAGGCATCGATTGACAATCCTCAAATAAAATAAAACCAACACCTAAATCTAGTAAATATAACCCGAGCTTTCATTTACCTAGTGTTCTCTATGGTGCAGACACTGATAAAATTTTTTCACAAACTATCTTCTTTAACCCTCCTAGCTCTCCTAGTGAGAAGGTGATGGCACCCAACTCCAGTACTCTTGCCTGGAAAATCCTATGGACGGAGGAGCCTGGTAGGCTGCAGCCCATGGATTCGCGAAGAGTTGGACACGACTTAGTGACTTCAATTTCACTTTTCACTTTCATGCATTGGAGAAGGAAATGGCAACCCACTCCAGTGTTCTTGCCTGGAGAATCCCAGGGACAAGGGAGCCTGGTGGGCTGCTCTCTATGGGGTCGCACAGAATCGGACACGACTGAAGCGACTTAGCAGCAGCAGCAGCAGCAGCCTCCTAGTGAGTGAGGTAAACAGTATTATTTCTGCAGTTCTGTAAGTGAAGAAATAGAGACTCTTAGAAATGTTGTCAACCAAATTCACACAGCTAAAATATCTCAGGGCCAGCTCTCGCTGATTCTAAAACTCATGATTATAAACACTGCTCAAGATTCATTTAACAATGCCTTTCAGCTTACATCTATTTTAAAGTTTATTTTGAATCCTAAATCAATGCCTTGGAACTTCCTGTAAGATCCAGAAAATTTTTGGTTTTGGGATTTTTCTAGGGTAGTCACCTGCCAGTCTACCTTGGATCCTAGAAATCAGCTAAATTTAATAAGAAGCTAGATGCTCTGTCATTTTCTGCACATAGCATGTATGAGGCTTTGCCTTATTCCTGGTCTCTTGAAGCTGGTCACATGACTCATATATGATAAACTGACCATTTCCAGTATTCCATCATGGACTAAATTGAAGGTGAAGGTGGTTCAGTGCAGAAAATAAGATTGCCCTGGAAGGATTAAACTACAAATCAGTACCTTGGATGAAGTCAGAATCACCTTAAGATATAATGGTCCTTCTTACAAAAATCTCTTAAAATATTAGGTCTCAAGGTTAGAGTTGGACTGTAGAGAAAGCTGAGTGCTGAAGATGGAAGCTTTTGAAATGTGGTATTGAAGAACTCCGACTCTTGAGAGTCCCTTGGACTGAAAGGAGATCTAACCAGTCCATCCTAAAGGTGATCAGTCCTGAGTGTTCATTGGAGGGACTGATGTCGAAGATGAAACTCCAGTACTTTGGCCACCTGATGCAAAGAACTGACTTGTTTGAAAAGACCCTGATGCTGAGAAAGACTGAAAGTGAGAGAAGAAGGGGATGACAGAGGATGAGATGGTTGGATGGCATCACTGACTCAGTTGACATGAGTTTGGGTAAACTCTAGGAGTTGGTGATGGACAGGGAGGCCTGGCATGCTGCCGTCCATGGAGTCTCAAACAGTCAGACACAACTGAGTAACTGAACTGAGCTGAACTGACTGACGGTTAGCCATATTTATCTATGACCACATCCAAAGCTCTTTTTTTTTAAAGAAAAAAAAATCAAGGGTCTATCAGAAAAATGAATTGGTTAATTCATGAACATGAGAATAGTAAGGAGATAGAGTCAAATCCTGGCACCATTCAAGCAGTGCCTGGAAGAAGGGACCCTAGTCAAACTCAGTCTGTACAGCCTGATTAGCACATAGTTCTTTAGGTAAATACATCAGCCTATTACACCTTGAGGCTCTTGAATCTTCTTCATAAGGAACTCATTCTGTTTGCTCCTAAGCAACTTTTGACCATAATGTGGCTTTAACAAGAATATATTGACTAAGAGATCAATTTTCTCTGACAGTAATCCATGCAATTGCTGCTTCATACCTGGCTATTCTTGTTTTGAATATAATTTTATTCAATGTGTTAATTTGAATCACTGTTTAGGTCTAATCAAGTCCAGGATACTTCCAAGAAGACTGAGTTTCTGAGCCTGGGGAGCTGAAGGTCAGATGTGAAGCCTGAGAGAACCAGATGCAAAGACCTTTACTGGTGACCCCCTGACCTCATTTTCCTTTGGATGCCTTGAGCAGCATCCTGCTGTGCTCTTGAACTTCTTCAGAAGAGAAAAGAACAATCTGTCAGGAGAGCCTTCCTTCATTCCATGACATGGTGTAGGCATAAAAACGGTTTCAGTTACAGCAAGCTGTATAATGAGACATACCACCATAAATAAATACTCTCAAAGTTTGTGCAAGATCATATTAAGACAGATGCCAAAGCTCATAATTGCAACATGCTGCATATTACTGAAACTTTTCATAAAATCTAATGAGATTCTAACTTATAAGGAAAGAGGCATAAGGAAACTTGTAGCAACATAATTGGATGACATTTTCTGCCCAGAGGGCAAAGGAAGCTAAACAGCATAACTGGTATTTGTGTTCTTAAAAAGAAGGGATTCGGAAAGATGTTTAAAATCCAATAAGTCCAGTTTCGACTGCATTATCTTTTGGAAACTAAAAGTGTTTTTGGAACAAAGGGTTCCAGAAAGGGTAATTAAACAGTTCCAACCATGCAAGTTGTATTGAATGAGATCATTCAAAAGATGAGGATCTTCTGTGATGGAAATGAGAAGTAGGAAGGAGCTAAAGAGACCATCTATCCTAGATGTCTAATTATATGCTGAGCTACCCCAAGAATCTGCTTGTTTTGGAGATGGCACCAAGATCTGGAGAAACAAGTCATTTTGATTTCAGTCAGAAGTAAAAAAAAGATCTTGAAGAAAGGAAAGAAATTGAAGGGCTCCTGCATTTCATTTTCTACGTCTTTTCCCCTTATACAGAACTAAAGATGCCTTGTGGAAATGAATGACAGTTACATGTCAGGTCAAGGAGAAAACCAGTGACAACCTCCCCTAACCCAGTGAAATGAACAAACCGATAGACTATAAAGCTGGCATATGTACGATTAAGTTTGAGCTATGTTGTTATTGTTGTTGTTGTTCAGTTGCTCAGTCATGTTTGACTCTTTGTGATCCCATGGACTGCAGCAAAGCAGGCTTATATGTCTTCCACCATCTCCCAGAGTTTTCTCAAATTCATGTCCATTGAGTCAGTGATACTACCTAATCATTTCATCTTCTTCCTCCCTTCTCTTTTTGCCTTCAATCTTTCCCAGCATCAGGTTCTTTTCCAATGAGTTGGCTCTTCGCATCAGGTGGCCAAAGTACAAGAGCTTCAGCTTAATTCATTCAGCTCTGACTGAGCCCATATGCACTTATGCAAGGCTCCTCTTTATAACCACAGAGGTCAAGGGAAAATCCTAGACTTGTAGCAGTGCAGATTTTCTCCTTTCTTTAGGTCAGAGGCTACTAAATATTGGGTGATCAATATACTGAAGAAGCCACTTCCATTTCTTCCATATCTGACAAAAGTACAGGCTTTCAATTTTGCTTTTCATTGTGTGACCTTGAGTAAGTTACTTAACGCTTCTAAATCTCAGCCACCTTGACTATTAAATGGGGATAAAATGATTTCCTTCTGAGGTCATTGTGAGAATTAAATAAGACTGAGTTTCTAAGGCTTTCAACACATTATCATTAATATTTCATAAAACTCATATTTACTAATCACAATCTATTTAATCTTTCAACAGGCTACCTAAATACTGTAAATCACATAGTGCCTTTCTTATATTACATTTTCTACATAAAATTACTTTGCATTGAGTATATAGAACATAGGGGATTTTTCATGTGTACACTAACTTATTAGAAAAGAATATTAAAAAGTAAGTACCAAGCCCAGCTCAAGATCTTAATAAATCATTTTCTTTTTCCTTTCTCATGAGCTACCCCAAAGGTGAGTGAAAATCAAGGATGGAATTAATGATTATTCTTCCTTTGCCATGATTTATAAGGGTGATTATATAGTGAATAAACAAACATAAACTTATGAAATACGAGGTTTTATTTATTAGAACTGGGCAGATGTCAAGATTGGCTTTACACTGGTGAAGTTTGCCTAATGGCTCAGAAGAGACTTCAGAATAATGAAGCAGAAATAAGTATATCAGAAAGTTAATCTCCCTTCCTGTTTCCTCCTCATCATGCCTAAGACAACACCCAGCCAAATGGAGTTGCATTTGGAATAGAATGTGTTCCAGCATCTTCTTTCTCACTTGAATATTAATATGAAATGATTAATGAACTTGTTGCTCAACACGTTAAATTAAATAACAGTGAAGAGATTAAGAATGCCTTTCCCATTATTGAGTCCTGAATTTTAAGTCCTAATGTGTAAAGCAGACCATCAGTTTTCAGTCAGTCTTTGTAACAGATTTTTTAATGAATTTATCTCACCTTTTCTGCAAGCGAGTCATGCAGCAAATATTTATTCATTCATTCTACTTAAAGAATTGGAACTTTGTTCCACAGTAAATAATGCAGATCTCTGACCCTGAGATTTTTACATTACTGTCATTTTCAGACCAATTAGTATGGTCTGACTAAGATATTCAGGGCTTAATGCTCACCCTGCTTCTGAGACTCCTGCAGCAAAAATGCATCTCCTGGGGTGTATACAGTCCTCCATATGAAAACATAATTTAATAACCACAACACAACTTTAATAGCATCTGTCACTGTTTCCATAGTATCAGATATTTGGTAACTTTTGCTTACAATTAGAATAGGTAGAAAAACTTTCTATCCTTACTCCACAAGTCTAGGGTGAATTATTGTCCTTTGTATATTTTTCCAGAGTTTATTATTTCTAGGAATGACTTTTCACTCTAGAAAGAAATGTTTCTTTTTTATAGAAAAAAAAAATACTTTGCACATTATTTCTTAGGATGATCAGTTGCCTCCCAAGAAAAAACTTCCAGAAATGTTCTCTAAAAATTAGGGCAAGAGTTTACATATAGGAAAACAAATTTAGAGACCTGCCTTTTAATTTTCAATTAATATGCATAAGGAACTTACTTTAAAAAATGAAACGTATTAGGTGTGTTAGAGGCTTCCTAGGTAGCACAGTGGTAAAGAATCTACCTACAATGCAGAAGACGTGGGTTCGATCCCTGAGTTGGCAAGATCCCTTCAAGGAGTGTATCCTTGCCTGGGAAATCCCAGGGACAAAAGAACCTTTGGGCTACAGTCCATGGGGTTGCAAAGAGTTAGACACGACTTAGCGACTAAACCACCATCAGGTGTGTCAGATGCTTCGCAATATACAGGAGCAAAAAAAATGCATAAATAAGATTAATAAATAAGCTATTCAAATGTGTATCTGTGAGAGAGAGAGAAAGAGAATATGAGACACTGATAATCTTATTTTGAGACATGGAAAAGTGCTTCTCCAAGGTAATGGATTTTAAATTAAGTATTAAGTATTTGCCACTTACACAGGAATTTTCAATGCATTTTAGTAATTCATTTACAGCACGTTTTACATGAGGTACACATCTGCATAAAATGGTAGATTGTTATAACATTTACTTTGGCAAAATGAATATGCAGTATAAGAAGAATTGATGCTTTTGAACTGTGGTGTTGGAGAAGACTCTTGAGAGTCCCTTGGACTGCAAGGAGTCCAACCAGTTCATCCTAAAGGAGATCAGTCCTGGGTGTGCATTGGAAGGACTGATGCTGAAGCTGAAACTCCAATACTTTGGCCCCCTGATGCGAAGAGCTAACCCATTGAAAAAGACCCTGATGCTGGGAAAGATTGAGAGCAGGAGGAGAAAGGGATGACAGAGGATAAGATGGTTGGATGGCATCCCTGACTCAATGGACGTGGGTTTGGGTGGACTCTGGGAGTTGGTGATGGACAGGGAGGCCTGGCATGCTGCAGTTCATGGGGTCACAAAGAATCGGACATGATTGAGTGACTGAATTGAACTCAACTGAATTGTAAATGTCCTCTCATGCCACTTGTCTTTGCCTGTGTGAGTGTTAAGGCACTTTGGTTGTGCCCTGCTCTTTGTGACCCTATGGACTGTAGCCTGCCAGCCAGGCTTCTCTGTCCATAGGCTTCTCCAGACAATACTGGAGTGGGTTGCCATGCCCTCCTCCAGGACATTTGTCTAGATGGTGCCTAAGTTAAACCCCAGTGAGGATTTAATCACCTAGTAGAAGGGTCTCTGTGAAGTTGGACAGCATAAACTATCTCTCCAAATTTAACCTGAGTAAATCTCCTTGAATTTGTTCCAAGAGTTCCTGCTAGTGTTAACATCTTTATCTCAATCTTTGGATTTTTACATTTGAAGGGCTAAAAATAGAGTAAGATATGTCCACTTGGGCCTTAGGCTTGATTTCACTCAATTTACTCTATGAATCCTGTTGGATAAACAATAATATCCAATTATCTTATGAATTCTCTGGTTGCATGCAGTAGTTCACTTCTATACCCTAATGATTCAAGTGAGTAACTTCTTAGAAAAGACCTATAAAAGAGCACAAGTCCGTTGTAATGAATTTCCGCTCTGACCACATCTTTCTCTTTTAGCAACAAGCTGGATCAGCAGCTTTAAGGCTCATAGCTAATACTGCATGTGTATGCACATCCTCCACAAACTGGAGGTCCAAATCCTGGATAGTGCTCCTCCCAACAAGTGTTTCCCAGGCCACATGGCTCCCGTACCTACACCTTTGGTTGGCTGCCTGCTCCCTGACTCTTCCCAAGCTCCCTATCAATAAGTAAACAGCACAAGGATGAGTTTCCTCTTCAGAAGCGCAATCCATGGAGTATCTGGGTGTCTGGTCATGAGGAATTCAAGCGCACATCCCAGGGGACTTTAAGAACTTGTGAGGCTGTGTGCACTGTCTTGATAATCTTCACTGTTTCTTCTACTAACCCACATTTTATGCCTGGACTGTGAGTTGCTAACGGTGTCCCTACCCTTAGTTTTGTTGATTGAAGAATGTGGTTCTTGGTCAGCATTCTATTCACCCTGCTAGAGCAGTGCCTGGAAAATAAGCATCCAGCAGCTGTTTAACCATTGTTGTGTTCAGTGCAGATGTCACATTGATAAAGTAAATCTTTACTGTGCAAGAGTGAGACACATCAATTTTATTGGCTTCCATAGGAAAATGAAAGAGTTTATATGGTATAGAATACTGCAAGCAACTGAAAGGAAATCTTTATTGGACTTTCTGTTCTTCCTTTATATTTTCCTTTTTGCATTAGCTCTTCCTTTCTGTTTAGTCTATTTTTCTAAAACAGGATTTTCAGTATCCTCTACTGTCTTAGCATTTTATCTCTGTCCCCAAATTGTCCCCTGAATGCACACAGACACAGACACACGCATACACATAAACACACACACACATACATTCTTCAGTTAACTAAACTGCCATTCTCTAGATGAGAAATAAGCTACACAAGGCAAATGTGACTGAGAAATCCATCCCCTGCCCTCAAACAGTTTATCAGATTTTATCAGTTTATCAGTTCACCCACATTTTCCCCTTACTCATGCAAAGGACAGGCACAAGGATAATGGTAAAGGAGGGAGGATTGTACTGCTAAAAAAATAATATTTTCTCCTTTTAATTTTTTTAAAATTATTATTATTATTTTTACTTTACAATACTGTATTGATTTTGCCATACATTGACATGAATCTGCCACAGGGTACATGAGTTCCCAACCTGGAACCCCCCCTCCCACCACCCTCCTCATATCATCTCTCTTTTTAATTAGAAACCAATAAATAGAAATGCCACTGTGGTATCCTCAACCATGGCCATTGACTTTCAGTGTCTAAAGTAATTGAATTTCAATTCAATTTTGTCATGTCTCAAATCATATAGCAATGTAGGCCACCCTGTCTGTATTCATCAGGGTTAATTTGGGAAAGCAGATCCACCTATGAAATTATACACTTTAATAATTAAATCTTATACCATCGTAGGAGGAGATGGGGAGGTAAAAGTCCAAATAAGGATGCAAAATCAATAACCAGCCTTGACCATGTCTAACAAGTCATTTGGAGCTTGCATATCCTTGGGGTTTTGAAAGGTACTGTTGGAGAAATTTATGAGGAGTTTAGTTGCTTTGTGAGTTTTTCAGCCATGCATCTAGTGTTGGAACTGAGATCCATGACTCTTCAGCCAGCATGGTAAAGGAGAAAAATAGCTGGGAGTGGATAAGGGAAGAGCAAAGATAAACCAGAAACAGCCAGCACCTCCCTGCCTGTCACTACCACTAACTAAAGGCGATCTTCAGGACTTGATGGCTGTTATACATCACCTCCTCAGTTTCATGCATATTTATTTTCAATTGACTATAACACTTGAGATAAAGGAAACCATTGCTGTTGTTTAGTCACTAAGTCATGTCTGACTCTTTTGCAACCCCATGGACTGTAGCCCACCAGGCTCCTCTGTCCATGGAATTTTTCAAACAAGAATACTGGAGTCGGTTGCCCTTTCTTCCTCCAGGGGATCTTCCTAACCCAGGGATCAAACCCATCAAACCTGTGCCTCCTGTAACACAAGTGGATTCTTTACCACTGAGCCACCAGGATAGCCCAAAGGAACCCATACAGGAAAGGAAACTCCAGAAATGTAGTTCCCAGCATAACCAAGATGACAACAGAACAACCCAGCACCCTCATGAGGAGTCAGATTTTGGCTAACCCACCCCTTGTCATTTTCAAGGAAGATGGATAAACTGAGAGTTGGTCCCTGGATTGGGAAGATCACCTGTAGAAGGAAATGGCAACCCACTCCAGTATTCCTGCCTGGAGAATCCCATGCACAGAAGATCCTGGAGGGCTACAATCCATAGGATCACAAAGAGTCAGACATGATTGAAGCGACTTAACACAGTCCTGAAGGTAAGGTATACCTGTTTCAAGGGAACACATCGCACATTGAAAACTTTTAGTTAACTTGGAAAACTGAGACTTTGAGATGGTTTTTAGATGTCTTTACCAGTGTGTGTATGTGTACACACATATTCATAGGATCACTGGTAAATCTACCTACCACAAATCCAACCACAGTCTCTTTGGCACATATGAGGTGTTTAATTCTTATTTGCTGAATGAGGGAGGGAACACAACAACTCTATAAAATAAAAACCATTTTTTTTGTCCTAAAATAAACATTCTCAACATATACTACTACCAAATGGTTGAGCTTAAAGCAGCCAGTGCAATGAGAAATTTATTACAAAGAGTAAATAAACTTCATGCATCATCACTTGATGTTTGCTGAATATCACTGATTCTTCTACATTGTTCCTGTTCAATCATCTTCGCCTGCATTTCTCCCTTTCTGCTTTCCCAACTGAATGGGTGCTTTATAGCTTTCACGTTTATTTCTGATATTTTTTTTCTCACCTGTCTTTACCTCTCCCTTTTGCTTTTTTTTTTTTTTGGTTTCACTTTTCTGTCTGCAACTCATGTAGCTTCTTTTGCTTTTTATAATTACCCCTCAAATCAGAGAAACATATTAATTGGAATGCTTGATTTCACAGGGGAGAAAATTACAGTCCATCTGCCAAAAATGTTGTCAGCATCTGGTTCCCGAGTGTAAGATTTAGGTTTTTCCACTCTGCTAGCATATACATTGCCAATATGGTATCACACTGTTCTAACATCCGGGAGAAAATAGCAAAATGCAATTCCATCATCTCATGGTGGAGAAAGAGATACTTTTTATCTTACATGGCAGGGAGTTATTTGCCCTTTTTTATTTTATTTTTTTCACTCAGTTGTATGTGATAGCTTTCCAAATGAAGTTGTACCTGCAGAGTTTTCAAAGTCTATTTTGTTTCACCTTTATTCTTTTGGACTTTGCAATCTATATATATCCAGTGCTACTGTCTACAATGATACTATATGGAGGTAAGAAATTTTGAAATGAGTAGTGAAATTCCAATTTGCAGGTATTTTTCATAGACTCAAAGGGCATTGGGCTTGGAAGGAAATATTAATCAAACCTTTGGTTTTTATCATACATGCCTGTAAAACTATTTGCACTAATTGATTTTAAAAATCATCAGTCAGTTGTTTTGCTTTTGAAGGAAAATACAATCTCTATCCTTTCAGGATACCTTACTTTCTAGTAAAGGACACTCATCTCTACATTTTTTTTTTTTTTGGAAGTCCTATCTCTACATATCAAAGAGCAAATTTTGTATACCTTCAAAAACAAACTACAGCAACCTGGTTAAAACATCATATTGAATAGATGATAAAAAGAAGGACCACAGAAAGGTAGTCATTAAGAAACTTGCCCAGACCTACTTAGGTATTTTTGTAGAATAGTCTACATTAGAAAAAAAATAAGAGCCATGAAAAGCAGACCCTGCTTATTGAGGGGTATCAAACTTGTGAAGTATGGGGTAAATAAGCCACCAGCTCTACTAGCTGGACAAGCCAGTCTACCAGCTTTCTCATTCAACCTTATCTGGCACATGTTTCCATGGTTACTGCATTAAAACTGTTGCTAGATTTAGTTCAAGAGTCATCTTGTTTAAACTTATTCACTGAGTGTCTCTGACATGTAAGTAAAAAATAAATTAGCATTCATTATAATAACCTTGTATTTATTTATTGGGAAACTGAATTGAATTTTTAAAGTTGGTTGTTTTGTTTAGAAAACATTACTGGTATTTTTCAGTTAGTTGAGAATTATATTCTTAACTTTAGTGAGAAAAGAACTTCCAGATGTTTGGCATAGTCTTCATGTATGGACTACTGACTATAGACTATTGAGTATTATGAAATACTCAAAGTTGGGTACCCCCATCACATGATAGTGGGGAAATTGCATCTTTGAGTGTGGTAACATCTGCTCTTGAAGGCTCTGTGTGACATGTGAATGTGGGGATCTGGTCAAGAAAAGTGTGCTGACAAGGGAGGGATGGAGCCTGCCTCTGGCTCCAGCAGGGCTGTGATTCCCTGCGATGCAGGATCTAAGGTAGTAATGTTGTTCAAGTCAGGGATACTTTTTGGACTTGAAGCTTTTGCTTTTGCAATAACATATTTAGACTCAAATTGTGCACTGGTAAGACAGTATGTTGTACAGTTTGAAAGCAATGGGCTTTTGATTCATAGAGACCTGGGTTTAACTCCTATCTCCTCATGTAGAAAATTTTAAATACAATGAATTAATAAGAAAAACTAAGAAAAAAAGCTCTGCTTATACAAGCATAAGATATCTCAGGAAGAGTTTGCAAGTCAAATATTTGTTGCCTCCAGGGAGGAGAAGCTAGTGGCTCAGAGAAAGGACCTAGAAGGATACTTTTCATCAGATACTATTTAATGCATTTTGAATCATGAGACTGCATTACCGTAAATGAAGGAAAAACAATAGTAAGAAATAGAAAGGTAGGCTAGAATAAAAAAGAAAATAATAATATTCAATCATTTTTTCACTAAATAATAAAGCTTATCTTCCTCATTTTATTATACAGCCAAAGTTAAAATTTGAAATCTTTATTCTGTTGTGTTTTTATGAAGATAAAAGTAAGATAACATACATATAGCTGGGAACACAAGGTTTGGCATATGGCAGGTACCCAGTAATGTGGTGTAACTAGTAGTGGTATTATAGTTAATACTGTAATAGTTGATACTATGATTTTATGTCAGAGCAGGAAAGGCAACCAAGGTAGGGACAATCATGGGGTCATACAGCCACATTAGAGAAGTTGTGACTTGATCAACTCATGCAGCTAATTGCTATGAAGGACAGGATGAGAAGTGAGATTCTCAACAACCAATTCAAAAGTTCTTTCCAATGAATCAGTCTGTTGTGTAATGTGGTTTACACAGACCCTTGCTTGTCAGAGTGGTCCAAGGACACCAAGCAAAGGCACCACATAGAGTCTTTGTAGATATGCAGAAACCCCAGCCTAGGCAAACTGACTCAGAAGCTGCATTTAACAAGATCCCCAGATGATTCACTGTGTCAATATCTAAAATGTTTTAGAAGCCCTGGTATAGACTACCCCTGAAATTTTGGTAACTGATAACAAAACAATAAATAAATGCCAGGAATTCAGTTCAAAGTCAATAAGGGTATGTCAAAACAACTGAAAGAGAAGTGAAAAATGCCCCAAATCATTTGTGAGGCAGAGAGTCTAGTCAAGTGGATAGATGGATAAAGAGAGAGACAACAGGCACACATATGTGAGCTCTCCAAAAAAAGGACTGTATAAGTTTTAGAATATAGTTCTATTTCAAATCAAATATATCATTGCTATTTTAAAATCAAATAACTAGCTTGATTATTTCTTCTCTTGCATAATCTGTTGAAACAAACTGGCTATTAGGATATAAATTTGAACCTACTTTCAATTAAGTAAAATATAATATTTGTAAAAAAAATTACATGGTGTGGTCACATACATTTAATAACTTACTGATTCACTGAATAATTCATTGATCCTTTATTACAAATTGTACAAATATAAATTGCATCTTCAGATACTATTCCTGTTGAAATTTTGAACAAACAAAGGGTGGGCTTCTTAGACTTTATGTGGGGACAAGAGAAAAGAATCTGGAGTCACACAAACTGACTATAAATCTGAACTCTGCCTTTTAAAAGCTATCCAGTTTTCTAAATTCCCTTGGGTGGGTTTCCAAAATTCTCCACTTGTGTAAAATGAGGATATTAAATAGTAGCTTGGAGGGGTTGTCTTGATTAAAAAAAAAAATAGCACCTACAGAGTCCATTATAACTATCTTACGAATGGAAGGTACAAAAATAATTCTAGTATTATTTACATCTTATTAAAATCTTAGCTGGAACTCAGTTGTAACACTAATAAAATAATCTGATCATTTTTAGAATTTCAACAGGCAGTTTCAACAAGTTTCAATTACTGGCCTAAGTGAAGCACAGAGGATACTGCCATTTTTGCAAGCTTTTTTAAAGGAAAGGCTCAACCCTAATACAACTGATATACATTTAATTAGTAATCTATTGGACAGATCATGTAGTCAACTTCATTTGACAGATTATGGTGAATTAACTCATGGAAGAATTGATGCTTTTGAACTGTGGTGTTGGAGAAGACTCTTGAGAGTCCCTTGGACTGCAAGGAGATCCAACCAGTCCATTCTGAAGGAGATCAGCCCTGGGTGTTCTTTGGAAGGAATGATGCTACAGCTGAAACTCCAGTACTTTGGCCACCTCATGCGAAGAGTTGACTCATTGGAAAAGACTTTGATACTGGGAAGGATTAGGGGCAGGAGGAGAAGGAGACGATCGAGGATGAGATGGCTGGATGGCATCACTGACTCCATGGACGTGAGCCTCAGTGAACTCGGGGAGTTGGTGATGGACAGGGAGGACTGGCAAGCTGCAGTTCATGGGATTGCAAAGAGTCAGACACGATTGAGTGACTGAACTGAACTGAAGTCATGTCCAGCTCTTTTGCGACCCCATGGACCATAGCTCTCTAGGCTCCTCTGTCCATAGACTTTTCCAGGCAAGAATACTGGAGAGGGTTGCCATTTCCTTCTCCAGGAGATCTTCCTGAACCAGGGATGGATCAAATCTCCATCTCCTGCTTAGCAGATGGATTCTTTACTCCTGAGCCAACAGAGGAAGCCCCAAATAATAATATTAACTTAACTCTTATATTTTCAGTTGTCTAATTATGTAAATGCAAAGTGAGTGTGTCAGTCATTCAGTCATGTCCAACTCTTTGTGATCCCATGGTTGGGAGCCTGTCTGGCTCCTCTATCCATGGAATTCTCCAGCAAGAATAGGGGAATGGGGTGCCATTTCCTCCTCCAGAGATCTTCCCAATCCAGGGATTGAACCTGGGTCTCCTGCCTTGCAGGAAGATTCTTTATCCTCTGAGCCATTAGGGAAGCCAGATTTTCTAATTATGTAAATGCAAAGTACATTTACATAGTTTGCCTCATTAAGTTATCATAGAGCTATGAGTTTTACATATATATCCCAAGTTTTTATATGAGAAAACTGAGGTTCAAAAAACCTAGTAATTTTCTGAAGGTCTTGTGGACAAGAGGTGGGTATTGCTCACCACCCCATTCCTGCCTTGCAAATGCTCAGGAAGGAGTTACCAAGCCAAGTTACCAAATTACCCAGTGAATGATGATTTAACTAATGCCATCTCTAAGTTTCTTTATGGACTTACCTCAGCTGGACATCTTATGATTTTTTCGCCAGCTAACTTCTTCTTACCTGTGAGTCTTCATAATGTGAGCACTACCACTAATTTTTATCCAAAATTTCCTACTGGAAAAGCCCAAAGAAGAATTCCAGGGCCTGGGATGGTTGTAGGGAGGCAAAGAAATTAACTCCAGAGCTTGGAAAGTGTGTTAGTTACTGAGTCATGTCCAACTCTTTGCGACCCCATGGACTGTAGCCCAAAAGAGTCCTCTGTCCAATGGGATTCTCCAGGCCAAAAATACTGGAATGGGTTGCCATTCCTTTCTGCAGGGGATCTTCCTGACCCAAGGATCTAATCCAGGTCTCCCACATTGCAGGCAGACCCTTTACCATCTGAGCAACTAGGGAAGCCCTGAGCCAACATCTAAAATTGAAGGACAAGAAATGGAAAGACAAAAAGAAAAAGAAACAGAAGGAAAACAACCCAGCTGGCAAGCTCCCTAAGCATCCATCCAAAGGGATTGGGCCACGGGATACAGGAAAGCTGAATGCAAAGCATTTCCAGGGGATAGAGGTTCCTGCTGATTAGTAAGGTAAGTGTGCAATAGGCCAACCAGCAAGTAAGGAAATGGACTCAAAACTTTCCTATTGGGGTGGAAAGATAGTATCCTTCCCCCCAATTCCTAAATTTGTGTAGATTAGGATATGTAAATAATGTCATCAGACAAGTAGGAAGATTTTCAGAGAAGCATTGTTTGGAAATGGCTAAAAGCTGAAATACTTCAGATATTTATCAAAAGCATAAATACTCATTAAAATAAGATACTATTTAGTAATGAAAATGAGTGAACCACTGCTATACACTACTTAGACCTCAGAAGTGTAATAATTTGTGAAGAAGCTAAATTTTAAAAAAGACATAGTTGCACAAATTTCTACATTGTAGAAATTTCAAATACATGCAAAATTAGTCTCTGGTATTAAAAATAAGAATTGTTATGACATCTGTATTGACAGGGAGGATGTAGGAGATTTGATTCTATTTTTATCCAAGTGGTGATTATATGAATGTGTTCAGTGTGTGATAATCCACTTGGCTATTCACTTGTCATCTATACATTTTTTCTGTACTTCAAACTATAAAACTCAGTGGATAATGATAGTAATAACAGTAGTAATGACTACTATTTTTGAGTGCCTTATGCCTATCTATTATAATAAATATAACAGCAGTTAATTCTTACAAATATTTTGCTAGATACGTATTATTCCCTTTTGTAAGTAAAGGTACTGAGGGTCCTATAACCATCTTGAATTTCCTGTAGCTAGAAATTCACAGAACCAGAATCTTAACCTAGGTTCATCTGAATCTAAAGCCTACAATTTTTCTTTCTATAGTGCCTGATGTTCAGTAAAGTTTTAGTATCCTTCCCCCCAACACACAATAAACAAATGAAAATAACCAGGGGCATTTTTCTTTTCTAGGCTAAGGATAAGGATGTGAAATTTTTAATATAATGCATAAATGGATCTTGTATCAATCTAGAAGCCCTATTGGATGAACATGGGTCACACAGAGTCGGACACGACTGAAGTGACTTAGCAGCAGCAGCAGTTTTCTAATTCATCCAGTAGGGCTTCTAGATTGATACAAGATCCATTTATGCATTATATTAAAAATTTACATCCTTATCCTTAGCCTAGAAAAGAAAAATGCCCCTGGTTATTTTCATTTGTTTATTGTGTGTTGGGGGGAAGGATACTAAAACTTTACTGAACATCAGGCACTATAGAAAGAAAAATTGTAGGCTTTAGATTCAGATGAACCTAGGTTAAGATTCTGGTTCTGTGAATTTCTAGCTACAGGAAATTCAAGATGGTTATAGGACCCTCAGTACCTTTACTTACAAAAGGGAATAATACGTATCTAGCAAAATATTTGTAAGAATTAACTGCTGTTATATTTATTATAATAGATAGGCATAAGGCACTCAAAAATAGTAGTCATTACTACTGTTATTACTATCATTATCCACTGAGTTTTATAGTTTGAAGTACAGAAAAAATGTATAGATGACAAGTGAATAGCCAAGTGGATTATCACACACTGAACACATTCATATAATCACCACTTGGATAAAAATAGAATCAAATCTCCTACATCCTCCCTGTCAATACAGATGTCATAACAATTCTTATTTTTAATACCAGAGACTAATTTTGCATGTATTTGAAATTTCTACAATGTAGAAATTTGTGCAACTATGTCTTTTTTAAAATTTAGCTTCTTCACAAATTATTACACTTCTGAGGTCTAAGTAGTGTATAGCAGTGGTTCACTCATTTTCATTACTAAATAGTATCTTATTTTAATGAGTATTTATGCTTTTGATAAATATCTGAAGTATTTCAGCTTTTAGCCATTTCCAAACAATGCTTCTCTGAAAATCTTCCTACTTGTCTGATGACATTATTTACATATCCTAATCTACACAAATTTAGGGATGAAATTAGCTGATCAAAAGTATGTATGTATTTGATTCTAGGAAATGTTGCAAGACAACTTTTAAAGGAATTTCTTCCCATTAATCCTTTTACCAACATATTATGAGAGTTCCTGTTTCTCTGAATCCTCAGTTTTGTTTGTGCTCAGTTGTTCAGTCATGTCTGACTTTTTGCAATACCATGGACAAGAGTTCGCCAGGTCCTCTGCCCAGGGGGGTTTCCAGGCAAGAATACTGGAGTGTGTTGCCACTTCTTACTCCAGGGATCTTCCCTGACCCAGCAATCGAATCCATGTCTTTTATGTCTTCTGTATTGCAGACGGATTCTTTTTGTGCTGAGCCATTGGAGAATCCTTCAATAGCACTTGTTATTTTCAACTGTTTTAAGAATGTCTAGTCATGTCTAGTGAGTATGCAGTGATATCTTATGGTTTTTTAAATTTATTTCACTAGTAACTAAAGTTGAGCTCCTTTTAATACATTTGCCATTTCAATATTTTCTTATATAAAGTGCCAATATTCAAACCTCTTCCTAGTTTTCTTCTTTCCTTTTTTTTTTGTCTGTTTCTTGCTGTTTTAGTAGAAGATTTTATATATTTAGGATACAAATAATTTGAAAATTAAAAGAAAATATTAATAGCTTGTTCTGTGACATTTCTTCTAGCTTCAGGAATGCCTGAAAAATGTGACCCTTGTCAAGAACAATTTGCAACACTAGTATTCAAGACATTGTCTGGAATGTATTTATTGCAGATCAAAGATAGCAGGTATCCCATCCAGGATTCTGTACTAAAATAAGCTACTAAAAAAATAAAGTTGTCAAAAAAAAATAGAATTCATAAATTTCATAGACTTATGGGACTTAACAAATTTTCTCTTATAAATTATTTATATGGCTAGAATGCTGATTTGCTGGTACAGGAACCCCTATTTGTCTCTATTCAACTTTGCATGGCACATCCACACTAGATAACAGGACCACCTTGGTCTCCATGTAAAAGAAATACAAAAACATTATGAAGTTTATATAATTATAACATTGTTATACAGTAAGGGAAGGTGTGTTCGTATATAGGCTATCAATAATTAACCTTTCCCCCCAGTTTTGCTGAGATATAATTGACAATATCATGTGGAAACTTCATCTGTAAATCATAATGGTTTGACTCTCCTTCATCATGAAATGATGAACACAAGAAGTCTAGTGAACATCCATCATCTCAATAGTTAGTTACAATAAAAAGAAAAAAATATTTCCTTGTGAAGAGAACTTGTAGGATTTATTTCTTTAATAACTTTCGTACATATCATTATAAATATAGCAGTGTTTATATATATACAGCAATTTAACTGTAGCTATCATGTTGCACCGGAGAAGGCAATGGCACCCCACTCCAGTACTCCTGCCTGGAAAATCCCATGAGCAGAGGAGCCTGGTGGGCTGCAGTCCATGGGGCCGCTAAGAGTCAGACACGACTGAGCAACTTCACTTTCGCTTTTCACTTTCATGCACTGGAGAAGGAAATGGCAACCCACTGCAGTGTTCTTGCCTGGAGAATCCCAGGGACGGGGGAGCCTGGTGGGCTGCCGTCTCTGGGGTCGCACAGAGTCGGACATGACTGAAGTGACTTAGCAGCAGCAGCAGCAGCAGCAGCATGTTTCACATTATAGCCTTAATATTTATTTTTCTTATAAATGGAAGTTTGTACTTTTGGGCCATCTTCAACTCCTTTCCCCTTCCCCCTGAACTTTGGTAACCACAATTTTATTCTTTTTTTCTGTGACTTTGTCTTTATTATTATTATTATTATTATTATTATTTTTGATTCCACATTTAAGTGTAATCAGTACATATCCATGGGGGACTGGTTCCCTGACCCTAAGTCTTGTTTGACTCTTTGCAATACCATGGACTGAAGCCTACCAGACTCTGTCCATGGGATTCTCCAGGCAAGAATACCAGAGTGGGTTGCCATTTCCTTCTCCTATCGGGAGTCGCATTAGAAATTACTGACAAAATAGAGACACGGACCCAGGATGAAGGAGTTAGGCCTTGTGATTCTGACTTGTTTTTTTCCTCTCCTCAGCTGAGTTGACTGAAAAGAATATTAAGGTGCTTATTATTCTTGAGAGGAGCATGAGAAGGCACAAAGCCTTCTGCAGCTGTGCTCAGAAAATAATTCATAAAGTTAATCATTGACATTTGTTTAAGGACTTTTACAAAAGAGTGTTCCAGGATGAGCACCAGGCCGCAGCCTGAGGCCATGGGAGGGATTGATATCTGAAGCCTATTTGTGAGGAAAATGTTTACGGCAAAGGAGTTTACTGAATTTTTACACAATAATATTTTTTGCAGAATAATAATTTTGCAAATTATTTGTGGATTAGATAAGGTTTATAAAAAGGCATACATGTATAAACTCTCCCATTGTGAAATAATCAAATATTCAATCCAAAACTTCTGCTCCCCCAATTAAATAAGACAAAATATGAGTTTTTCAGTGATGAATTGAAGAACATGAAAGAAATGAAGATGCCATATGTCTGATACCTCTGTGTGTAAACCAATACCTAATTCTACTTTTTGATGACTCAATAGCAATACTCAAGAGCCCTATCCTTGAATTCTTTACTATTTCCACAATAAAGGAGAGGAGAAGCTTTTCTTTGCTGAGAGCTTCTCAAAACCTTGTTTCTTTGCCACTCAAGGTCATATCTGCCCTCTGACTATGACACTTGTTCTTGCTCCTCTGAGATTGTAAAGGCTTCTCGAAGCTTTTGAGAATCAACAGGACTCTGTGCCAGAGGTGCTTTATGTTTTCCATTAGTACTCATTCAATCAGTGCACAGTGGGTGGAAGATCTCTTTATCCATTTTTCTATGCAAAATATTTAATGGCAGTTGAGTTAAGTGAAGATATAAACTCTAATATTTATTTCAATTGTATTATAATTAGTAGAAGTCAATGCTGCTGCTACTGCTAAGTCACTTCAGTCATGTCCGACTCTGTGCGACCCCATAGATGGCGAGAGATAATAATTAAAAAGCTAACATTGTTGACAGCTTACTGTGTGTCAAAATTGTTTTAAATGCTGTATAAAAATCTCTCTTCTAGGAATCACAACAGCTCCAGGATGTGGTAACATCAGAGAGGAATCTAGGTTTTAATCCTGATTACACAGTCTCCCTGGGTGAGGAATACAAGCCACACTTTGGGCCTTCATTTTCCGATAGATATTCATTATCTGCTGCTGCTAAGATGCTTCATCATCTCCTACTCTGTGCAACCCCTTTGGTTATCTATTGCTGCATAATTAATTACTTCAAAATAAATGATTAATTCATGATAAATAATTATCTCAAAATGTAGTAGCTGAAAATAAAACAATGTTTAATTATCTTATAGAGTTACTGGGGTCAGGAATCCAAGAGTGGCTTAAATGGGTGGTCCTGGCTCAGGGTCTCTGAAAAGGTCTCAGGTAAGATATTAGCAAAGGCTATAGACATCTGATGTCTTGCCCTGGGCTACAGAATCTATGTTTCAGCTCATTTAGGTGGTGGTCAGAAGACTGCTTCACTTCCCAGCATGATCTAGGGAGGTCTCTACTCCTCCCAAGAAGACCTTCTCCAGAGAGCCCTTCACAATAAGGCAGCTGGCTTTGTCCACAGCGAGTGATTCCAAAGGGAGGTAATGAGACAGAATCTTCACTGCCTTAGTATAACTGAGACTCTGAAATTGCACGTTATCATTTCTCACTGGCTTTTTCTTTTTCTTTTTCTTTAATTAATTTTTATTTTTTAGTTTGTTTTGCTTTACAATACTGTATTCATTTTGCTATACATTGACATGAATCAGCCACGAGTGTACATGGACTCCCAATCCTGATCCCCACCTCCCCTCCTCCCACCCCACCCCCTCTCTCTGGATTATCCCCGTGCATCAGTCCCAAGCATCCTGCATCCTGCATCAAACCTGGACTGGCGATTCGTTTCACTTATGATATCACACATGTTACACTGCCACTCTGCCAACCCATCCCACCCTCTCCCTCTCCCACAGAGTCCAAAAGGCAGTTCTATACATCTGTGTCTCTTTTGCTGTCTTGCATACAGGTTTATCATTACCATCGTTCTAAATTCCATATATATGTGTAAGTATACTGTATTGGTGTTTTTCTTTCTGGCTTACTTCACTCTGTATAATCGCCTCCAGCGTCATCCACCTCAGAAGCAAGTCACTAAGGGCAGCCTACACTTAAATGGAGGGAAATTAGGCCCTACTCTTGAGTGTAGAAGATCAGAGCATTTGGTATATGGACATAGTTTTAACCTATTTTACCACCTATCACAACACAGACATAGAGAAAGAACATGTAACCATAGTGAGGCAGAGGAGGCATTATTTGGGAGATTGGGATTAACATATGTTCTCCCATGTGTAAAATACACTCTCCATGTGTGAAATAGAGAGCTAGTGGGAGTCTGCAGTCTAGCGCAGGGAGCTCAGCTCGGTGCTCTATGATGACATAGAGGGGTTGGATGGAGAGGTGAGAGGGAGATCCAAGAGCGAGGGCATATATGTACACATATAGCTGATTCACCTAGTCTTAAAGCCAGCCTTACTTTAAAAATTAATACTAGTAGTCACAGTAGTAGCAGTATTTCCTTGGCAGTTTGATGAATTTTCACATATGTTTACATCTAGGTAACTACCATCTACATCAAATTAGAGAACATTTCCAATACCCCGGAAGGCATCTCATGCCCCTTAGCAGACACCACTAAACTAGTAAAATAACCACTATTTTGACCTTTATCACCATAGATTAGTTTTGCCTATTTATAAACTTCATTTACATAGAATCATACCATGAAGGTTTATTTATCTGATGTTTTCAGTTAGGTATACCTTACTTTTAAGTGTGTATGTGTGCGAGTGCACACACTCAGTCACTCAGTCGTGTCTGACTCTTTGTGACCCTGTGAACTGTAGCTCACTGTTCATGGAATTTTCCAGACAAGAATACATGAGTGGCAAGAATACATTTCCTACTTCAGGGGATCTTCTTGACCCAGAGATTGAAACTGCATCTCTTGTGTCTCCTGCCCTGGTAAGCAGATTCTCTGCCCCTGTGCCACCTGGGCAGTGTAGTGGATAGTTATCTTAAGCCCAGACAGAAGTTCACCTAATCAAAATGTAACTGGTATAAGTGTTTGGAATTCTTAGAGCACACAGACACACACACACACACAATATGGATGTGCATATATATATATATATATATATATCAACATGTATATATATGCATATATTTTCTAAGTGATTGTTATTTTATAGAAGTAGCAAGAAGAGTAGCATATTGAGGAGTTAAAGTAAACATCTGTTTTTTTTTCAGACAGAGACCCTTGGTTATATCGATTCATTATACAAATATTTATTGTGTTCTATTAATGCACCAGGTACTGAAAGACATGATTGGAATAGAAACATCAGCAGGCAAAATTTGTAGTCAAAAGCAGCTCCAACTTACTGATTCAGGGATGATTATAACCACAATGTTACAGGAGCTCTCTTGGAAAGAAGCAGACCAAGAATAGGAGATGTAGCTTCAAGAAGGGCCAGAGAAGAGATGTTGAACAATGCTCTGGAGACCCTAAATGAGTAACTAGGAGTTCAATATAAAGATGGGTTTTACTAAAAGAAAGGATGTAATACCAACAAAGTTTTTCAGGAAAAAACAGGCATAGCATGTTTGAGAGACAGCATGCATAGGATGATTGGAGAAAATGAGGCTGCAAGGGTTAGTGGTGTTCAGGTCATAAATTCCTGTGCACACCATAGTTAGGAGCTTGTATTTCACCCTGTTGGTCATTTAGAGCCATTGAAAGGTTTTAAGAGAGGAGGTGACAAGATCAGATTTGCATGAAAATAACTCCAGTAGCAATTTAGATATTCAGATAGAAAAAGGAGAAAATGGTAGCAATAGGGCCAATAAAGAGGTAAATGATGATGCAAATGAGCCATAATGATGACTTGGATGCTGGCTGGCCCCAGTAGTGGGCAAAGAAAGGAGCAAAGGCAGGACTTCCCTGGCGGTCCAGTGGCTAAGTCTTCACCTTCCAATGCAGAGTGTGCAGGTTCAATCCCTGGTTGGGGAGAAAAGATCCCATATGTCCGAAAAACATGAAAAACCAGAACCAATATTGTAACAAATTCAACAAAGACGTTAAACATGGTCCACATCAAAAAAAAAGAAAGAAAAAGAAAACAAGAAAGGATCAAAGGCACTTCAGAGCTGTCCCTGAAGCTTATACAGTTGCTTCCTTGAGAGAGTTGCATGCATGACTCTCATGTCTCACAGAAATTCTTCCAGCCACCCTGGAACCATAAGAGTAACCTAGATGGCATTCCAGAGGTCCCCAAGTCTCCTGACATTGTATGTGCAATTGTGTTAGTCACAGGCATGTGCACTGCAGGGACATGGATGCACTTTTCCTGTGCTGAGGTTTATGACCTACATAGTTTTAAACCGTTGCATTAAAGGCCGCTTCTCCTACCCCTGGCACGTGGGTATCCGGACGCTGTGGGCCCAGCTGCCTCACAATCCGAAACCGCCAATACCACTCAGATCTACCAAAAACAGACACTCACACTGGGAAAGAGCAACAAAGTGCTCCGAAAGCCGAGATAGTCAGGCAAAACGAAGGGGATCTTCCTGCAGAAAAGCGCCCGCAGGCTCGCTTCTTTTGTCGAGCATGACCTGTGAGCTTTCCATGTACCCAGAGGGAGCGCAGCAGAGACTGGCAGCTCACCGCCTCTCCTTCCAGACAGATGTTTTGGCAACCTAAGCGTTTGTCCAATTTTTTCCTCCTTCACCTTCCTGTGGCCTCATGGCAGCCCTGCACTCCACCATGTCTCAGCCTGCTTTTCCTTATCATTCCCTGCATTCTGCTCTCAAGCTCTTTTGCCTTGACCCACACTAATCGCCCTTCTGGCACATCCGAGGCCAGGGGCGGCGGCTGGGAGGAGATACCCCATGCCTGAGGCCAGGGGTGGCGGCCGGGGGGAGCAATCCCACATCCAAGGAGCCGTGGATGCGCAAGCGTAGGAGGGCCTCAAGGAGCTATTCCTTGTTCAAGGTCAGGAGGGGTAGCAATGAGGAAATACCCCTCTTCCAAGGTAAGGAGCAGCGGCTACACTTTGCTGCAGCAGCCGTGAAGAAATACCCACGTCCAAGGTAAGAGAAACCCAAGTAAGATGGTAGGTGTTGCAAGAGGGTAACAGAGGGCAGACACACTGAAACCATACTCATAGAAAACTAGTCAATCTAATCACACTAGGACCACAGCCTTGCTAACTCAATGAAACCAAGCCATGCCTGCGGGGCAACCCAAGACGGGCGGGTCATGGTGGAGAGGTCTGAAAGAATGTGGTCCACTGGAGAAGGGAATGGCAAACCACTTCAGTATTCTTGCCTTGAGAACCCCATGAACAGTATGAAAAGGCAAATGATAGGATACTGAAAGAGGTACTCCCCCGGTCAGTAAGTACCCAATATGCTACTGGAGGTCAGTGGAGACATCACTCCAGAAAGAATAAAGGGATGGAGCCAAAGCAAAAACAATACCCAGTTGTGGTTGATAGAAGCATGTGAGACTGGTGATAGAAGCAAGGTCTGATGCTGTAAAGAGCAATATTGCATAGGAACCTGGAATGTCAGGTCCATGAATCAAGGCAAATTGGAAGTGGTCAAACAGGAGATGGCAAGAGTGAACATTGACATTCTAGGAATCAGCGAACTAAAATGGACTGAAATGGGTGAATTTAACTCAGATGACTATTATATCTACTACAGCAGACAGGAATCCCTTAGAAGAAATGAAGTAGCCATCATGGTCAACAAAAGAATCTGAAATGCGGTACTTGGATGCAATCTCAAAAATGATGCAATGATCTCTGTTCGTTTTCAAGGCAAACCATTCATTATCACAGTAATCCAAGTCTATGCCCCAACCAGTAATGCTGAAGAAGCTGAAGTTGAATGGTTCTATGAAGACCTATAAGACCTTTTAGAACTAACACCCAAAAAAGATGTCCTTTTCATTACAGGGGACTGGAATGAAAAAGTAGGAAGTCAAGAAACACCTGGAGTAACAGGCAAATTTGGCCTTGGAATACAGAATGAAGCAGGGCAAAGGCTAATAGAATTTTGCCAAGAAAATGCACTGGTCATAGCAAACATCCTCTTCCAACAATGCAAGAGAAGACTCTACACATGGACATCACCAGATGGTCAACACCAAAATCAGATTGATTATATTCTTTGCAGCCAAAGATAAAGAAGCTGTCTACAGTCGACAAAAACAAGACCTGGAGTGACTGTGACTCTGATCATGAACTCCTCATTGCCAAATTCAGACTTAAATTGAAGAAAGTAGGGAAAACCACTAGACCATTCAGGTATGACCTATATCAAATCCCTTATGACTATACAGTGGAAGTGAGAAATAGATTTAAGGGCCTATATCTGATAGATAGAGTGCCTGATGAACTATGGATGGAGGTTTGTGACATTATACAAGAAACAGGGGTCAAGATCATCTGCATGGAAAAGAAATGCAATAAAGCAAAATGGCTGTCTGGGGAGGCCTTACAAATAGCTGTGAAAAGAAGAGAAGCAAAAAGCAAAGGAGAAAAGGAAAGATATAAGGATCTGAATGCAGAGTTCCAAAGAATAGCAAGAAGAGATAAGAAAGCCTTCCTCAGAGATCAGTGCAAAGAAATAGAGGAAAACAACAGAATGGGAAAGACTAGAGATCTCTTCAAGAAAATTAGAGATACCAAGGGAACATTTCATGGAAAGATGGGCTCGATAAAGGACAGAAATGGTATGGACCTAACAGAGGCAGAAGATATTAAGAAGAAGTAGCAAGAATACACAGGAGAACTGTTCAAAAAAGATCTTCAAGACCAAGATAATCAGAATGGTGTGATCACTCACCTAGAGCCAAATATCCTGGAATGTGAAGTCAAGTGGGCCTTAGAAAGCATCATTACGAACAAAGCTAGTGGAGGTGATGGAATTCCTATTGAGCTATTTCAAATCCTGAAAGATAATGCTGTGAAAGTGCTGTACTCAATATGCAGCAAATTTGGAAAACTCAGCAGTGGCCACAGGACTGGAAAAGGTCAGTTTTTGTTCCAATACCAAAGAAAGGCAATGCCAAAGAATGCTCAAACTACTGCACAATTGCACTCATCTCACATGCTAGTAAAGTAATGCTCAAAATTCTCCAAGCCAGGCTTCAGCAATACGTGAACCATGAACTCCCTGATGTTCAAGCTGGTTTTAGAAAAGGCAGAGGAACCAGAGATCAAAGTGCCAACATCTGCTGGATCATGGAAAAAGCAAGAGAGTGCCAAAAAAACATCTATTTCTGCTTTATTGACTATGCCAAAGCCCTTGACTGTGTGGATCACAATAAACTGTGGAAAATTCTGAAAGTGATGGGAATACCAGACCACCTGACATGCCTCTTGAGAAATCTGTATGCAGGTCAGGAAGCAACAGTTAGAACTGGACATGGGACAACAGACTGGTTCCAAATAGGAAAAGGAGTACGTCAAGGCTGTATATTGTCACCCTGCTTATTTAATTTATATGCAGAGTACATCATGAGAAATGCTGGACTGGAAGGAACACAAGCTGGAATCAAGATCATGGGGAGAAATATCAGTAACCCCAGATATGCAGATGATACCACCCTTATGGCAGAAAGTGAAGAGGAGCTAAAAAGCCTCTTGATGAAAGTGAAAGAGGAGATTGAAAAAGTTGGCTTAAAGCTCAACATTCAGAAAATGAAGATCACGGCATCTGGTCCCATCACTTCATGGGAAATAGATGGGGAAACAGTGGAAACAGTGTCAGACTTTATTTTTTTGGGCTCCCAAATCACTGCAGATGGTGACTGCAACCATGAAATTAAAAGATGCTTACTCCTTGGAAGAAAAGTTATGACCAACCTAGATAGCATATTCAAAAGCAGAGACATTACTTTGCCGACTAAGGTCCGTCTAGTCAAGGCTACAGTTTTTCCAGTGGTCATGTATGGATGTAAGAGTTGGACTCTGAAGAAAGCTGAGCACCGAAGAATTGATACTTTTGAACTGTGGTGTTGGAGAAGACTCTTGAGAGTCCCTTGGATTGCAAGGAGATCCAACCAGTCCATTCTGAAAGAGATCAGCCCTGGGATTTCTTTGGAAGGAATGATGCTAAAGCTGAAACTCCAGTACTTTAGCCACCTCATACAAAGTGTTGACTCATTGGAAAATACTCTGATGCTGGGAGGGATTGGGAGCAGGAGAAGGGGATGACAGAGGATGAGATGGCTGGATGGCATCACGGACTCAATGGACGTGGTCTGAGTGAACTCCGGGAGTTGGTGATGGACAGGGAGGCCTGGCGTGCTGAGATTCATGGGGTGGCAAAGAGTCAGACACGACTGAGTGACTCAACTGAACTGAACTGAATGTAAATTTTGGGCTTCCTAGGTGGCACTAGTGGTAAAGAACCTGCCTGCCAATGCAGTAGACATAAGAGATAGGGGTTTGATCCTTGGGCCGAAAGATCCCCTGGAGGAGGGCATGGCAACTCACTCCAGTATTCTTGCCTGGAAAATCCCATGGACAGAGAAGCCTGGCAGGCTACAGTTCATCGGTTTGCAAAGAATCGGACATGACTGATGCAACTTAGCATGCACACATGCAATTTACATTTTGAGCCTAAATATCGAATTATGTAAATTACTGTGTAACTGAGACCTATCATTGTTTACCAAACAACATAGATATTTTAAAATACCTAAATTGTTTGTTATTGCTATGCCAATAAACTGGTAATGTTAAGAATAAGAATACTTTTACCTCTTTTTACTTAAACTCCTAAAATTTAGCACAGTGTTTGGCTGGCCATATTTGGTGTTCAACATCTTGTTGAGTTCATGAAATTAGTAACCTAATGTAAAAACAGCTCCTGTTAACAGAGCATGTTAAAAATCAGTGTCGCACTGAGGGTTAAGTTAAACTATAGGCTGAATACACTTCCATAGTACTTCATGCTTCAGAATAAATATTCAGTACATGGTAGCTGTTAATCGTATTAGCCTTGTCTTCAATAACACAAATTCCCATCTAACAGTATCTATAAGAAAATCATTAAACCTTGAATAAGGATCAGGGTAATAATTTTCCAAACAATGATTTTAAAAATGCTACAAATAATAGGAGCTAAAATTGCTGTCAGAAAGAAATGTTCAAAAGAAAAATTTTTGATTACTTTTAATTAGCTTTTGATCTTCCCTTCACCTGCCTTTTACCCTCCTTATAATAAAATAATAATGAGGGAAAAATGAGTCAAAGTACTAAATCAAAATGAAACAGTTACATAAAATTCTGTCTAGAAATTCACTTACATCACATAAACATTTCTGATTCAAAGTGTTATAAATGGTATAAGTTCCTTTCTAACAAAGCATTCTAAACAAAAAAGTCTCTGGATGGTTTCCGAAGAAATTTAAAAAAATATGGAAAAAATACACTAACATACATTTCTGCTTACAGTGCAGGGAAAACAATCCTTAAGACTAAATGCAATAAAGAGGAATACGAAGGATCTGGCATGTGATTCTCTGAATATTGTTATGTTAGGGAAAGAGGGCTTTTCAGATTGTATATTTTTTCCATCTGAACACAGTATTGTTTGAGAGAAATAGAATTCCAATTTTCAAGTCTGAAAGCAGAAATTGAGGAAAAACATCTTGAGCATCTTCCACAAATTTTTTTCCCCATCTCTGTCTTATAGCTCTAGTCTCCAATATCTGAATTGAGACTTTACCAACATAAGATAAATGAATTATTACTGGGAATAATAAAATGCCATTTCATTAAGACATGTTGATTATGATTTTAAAAAAATATTTGTATCAAGCAATGAACTTAAAAAAAAAAGAATCAGCAGTAATTTTTAATTCTTAATATTCATTATTCATATTAAGGAGTTCTATTAAAGTACTTCCCTGGTGGCTCAGACAGTAAAACGTCTGCCTACAATGCGGGAGACCTGGGTTCAATCCCTGATTCAGGAAGATCTCCTGGAGAAGGAAATGGCAACCCACTCCACTATTCTTGCCTGGAAAATCCCATGGATGGAGGAGCCTGGCAGGACTCTTTGAGTCCATGGTATCTCAAAGAGTCGGACACGACTGAGCAACTTCACTTGACTATTCCATTAAAAGAAAGAATGTTCTTTTAAATGCCTTTTTATGCATCTCTTATTTTTAGGTGAATATGGATATAATTTTTTTCAAGACTGTTAGAATAAGGTAACTGGCCCCCTAAAAATAAAAAGTGCCTGGGATCAGGGCCAAGAATAGTAAGAGAAAAACTCGGTTACCCAGATTATTTGGGGCACATTGTGACTACATAGATTGTTGTTCCTGAACTACCTTTTGGCTACTGGTAGTAGGAAAAATATTTGTGTTTTGATATCCACTTTTCTGTGGAACATAGATCTCTTTTAAGAAGCAAGTTTAAGTAAAAGTGTTTATAAATCCTCTTGCCCCACCCCACATGCATAAGACCTGACAGAAGACAGCAAAGCAAACACAGAGATCCAGAGTGATAATTTCAAAGAGAATGAGGTCCTGGGGAATCAATCAATAAAAGCTTGGTAGTCTGTGAAATGTTTATGTGAGGAATCAGACCAAAGACAGACAGACCAATTCAAGGCCAACTGGGCAACATAATATTGGCACCAAGAGACTTTCACTGGGTCCAGCGTCTTATAGCTACTATCTTTGAAGTCAATCTGTAAAATATCTTTGAGGTCATTAATTTGTAGGCACTTTTGGTCTAAAACCTTCCTGATCTTTAAATTCCTTTTCCCTAAAACACAAATCTTATCAGTTCTCTCAAATCAATAAACAAAACACAGGAAGACTAAACTTGTGTAGTCATGTTGCATGATATTTATCACCGTGAACTTTTTCTTCAACCTCCCACCAAGGTGGTCATCTGTGAAGATCCTGGTGATATCTATGTGACCCCATGTACTTGAATCTCAAAAATTTGGAGTGTCAAATAACAATGTTCCTTAATATATAGTCCTTGGGCAACATTTTTCCATCTGTCTTATCTTCTGACTCTCTCTTATTGTTACTTATTTCCTCAAGGGGTCTATAATTTTTACTGGAACTCATTTTTGGTTGGAGTTGGTTTATTTGCACTTTGAGTACTATGTGTCCTGGATTGTGAAAGTGTCTCTATAGAACCGTTTATACTTCCCTTGCTAGAAACTCAAGGGCTTCATGAATTTTGAATCCTATTGATATCATATTCTTGGCTTTAACTAGTATAGATTAAATATGACCTCATTTCCATGCACAGTACTTGACAGTGATTTTTATTTCTTGTGGGAAAATTTTCCCTGTTAAATCACAAATTGAAAGCCCTTCAGTCATTTCCGACTCTTTGCAACCCCATGGACTATACAGTCCATGGAATTCTTCAGGCCAGAATACTGGAGTGGGTAGTCTTTCCCTTCTTAAGGGGATCTTACCAACCCAGGGATCAAACCCAGGTCTCTTGCACTGCAGGCAGATTCTTTATCAGCTGAGCCACCAGGGAAGCCCAAGAATATTGAAGTGGGTAAAGGCTATCCACTCCAGTATCCTGGCCTGGAGAAGAGTTGGACACAACTGAATAACTTTCACTTTTATGGGAAAATTTATTCTCCATGAACAATGGATAGATGGTAGGCTTGCTTGTCATCTTCCATCTTTTGGTCAAGTTACTCTAGGTTCTGTTCTGTTGACTTGGGCTATCTTTTGAAAATCCCAAATTGGTGCTGCCCCCTGACGTTCCTGCATGCAAGAGCAGATGTCTTGATTCTCAATGGTTTTTAATGTTCTAGACATATAAGACTATTTCTTATGTCTGACACTTTCTGGTAGCATAAGTCAACTAGTTTGAGATTGACTTATCACACCTATCAGTTTCCCTCTGATTGTCTTTAAACTCTTTCAGATGCAGCTACTGTTGCTATTAGTGGTATGGAGCAGGACCCTGTGGGGTTCCAGGGGACAGAAACATTTCTGTTCCTTGTTTTCTGTAGGGAACAGACTCCAGCCTCCCTAACTTCCAAATGGTTCTAAGCAAGGGAGGAACAGGCAAAAACCATCTGAGGCTCCATTAAAGGAACCAGGGAAACTCATCAAGAAGATTACCTAAGACCAGATTAGATGAGAACAATGAGTACAGGCCCTGCAGGGCACCCTAAGCTTATCAGAAACTCCATCCTTGAACTGTTACTTTAAAACTCCTCATCAAATCCTCCTGGGTTAGGACAAATAGTTTTCGAGGGCAAGAGCCCACTGTGCCTCACTTTGTCTGCAAAGCAATAAAGCTATTCTTTTCTACTTCATCAAAAATTATCTCTGAGGTTCCATTCAGCACTGATGTACAGAAGTCAAGCTTTCAGCATCACAGATGATGGTGTTATTATTATAGTACTATTTTTAGGTACTAATGTTAGTAGATATAGGCAATGTTGGTTTACCCTGTTACCTGAATCATGGTTCAGCGTTCTTTTCACAACTATGCATTGGCCCTACCATCTATTTTGTGCATTTTACTTATTAAAACCAACACCTTTACAAAAAGGAGTGATTGTTCTGGCAAGGCCCATTAGGAGACAACTTCTATGCAGATAAACTTTTACCAAGTCTATTAAAAATCACAAAATGTAAGTAAAGGAGGTAATTGCTTATTTCACTTATGCAAAAAGGTGTCTCTGGTTGCACTCACATAATATTTATTTTCTATAGATCAGTTGCTTCTTTGCTTGTTCATTTACTAAGGAAGTCCTGGAAATATTTACCCATTGCCTCAACACTGTTAGGCACTGTCCTAGGTATTGGAATCACAGAGATGACTAAGAATGTGTCCCTTTTCTTAAAGAATTTTCAAACTAAATGGCTATGGATTCAGAGATCAAAGATACCATTGAGATACAAGGAGGAAGGAGATGGACATAGTTTAAGAAAATCAGACATCATTTCTGCATTGGTACTTAACATAAATGGACGGGAATGGACTGGACTTACCAGTATAGATAACAGAGTGGTTAGAAATTAATATGCATGGAGCAGAGTTTGAGATAGTGTCCAGCAAGATGCAAGGTCCCGAAAGTAACAAAGGACTATACCATATGAAGGTCTAGAAAGTAAGCAAGGGTAGCAGTGCTAATGAAAAAAATTAGGCAAGAGATTGTACAATCAGACTTTGTTTTCTAGAAAGAATTACGTTGGTGATGGACAGGGAAGCCTGGCATGCTGTAGTCCATGGGGTCACAAAGAGTCGGACATGACTGAGTGACTGAACTGAACTGAACTGATGACAATTGGACCCAAATGTCTGACCATATGAACACAAGTTGTTATAAGTCCCTTTCTTCATCTTGACCACCCCAACAAGCACAATTTGAAGACAATTTATCCAGAAGTCATGAGAGTGTCCAGTGAAGTTTTTTTTCCTCTTTCATGTATTTATGGACAGTTCTGAAACTGCAGTCTATGGATGGAGAATGTGGGGCTTGATTAAATCAGGCAGCGCTCATGAGGTCTCTACCATGGTCAGGTTTGAGCTGGTTACAGAGATGGAATCAGAAGACAAAAACTTAGGCCATGTTGAATCTTGAGCTTAAAACAAAAATCAGAATCCAAGTGTGGAGCTTATATTTAGCAAACAGTAAAATTGCACTTTATCAGTTTGGTTCTAAATTGCACAAAAGAAGAGATAGGGAGACAGTTAAGTTTCTTGCATATTATTCTGTAGCAGAATTTTGGATATGCTTTTGCATTTGAAAGATATTTTTTTTGTTTCTTAAAGATGCTGGGACTTCCCTGGTGGTCAAGTGGTTGACAATCTGCCTTCCAATGCCAGGGGCACAGGTTCAATACCTGGTGGAAACTAAGATCCCACATGCCTCGAGGGCACAACCAAAAAATCAAAATGAATAAAGTACAATAAGAAAAATAAAATATGTTTTTAAAGATTCATATTTCTGATACTTTATAATCAAGTAGATCCTCCCAGCCTTCTCCTACGGTATTTGTTGAGTAATTATTTAGCATATTTAAATTCATAAAAACAACTTGAATGTCAAGGCTTGATATTTTGATTTTTTAATATAATATATCATAGGAATGAGACAGGTTCTTTGCCCTAATTCAAGGTAAGTATATTAAGAATTTTTTGCAAAATAATGATTGATTTTATTAATATACCACTAGAGGTACAGTATGTCAATAATATCTTATACTGAAATTAATAATAAAAAACATTGAGCTGTGATGGCCCCTAGCTTGGTTATGTTAGTGCCGTCTTTTTCTTAAATTTATTCTTAGTGAGATCCAATATATAAAAATGTATTTCTATGGGGAAAAAAATCTGTAGTAAGTCAGAAGGAAGATGTGACAATTAAAAAAAGAAAAGAAAAAAAAAAAACAGTTATCTCCCCAGGCTCCTCATGGTCTATTCTTCAAAGTCTCAGCCAGGAAAATAAACAGGTTCAGATGGAGTCTGCTTCTTCTGACACCTTAAACTATTAGACATTAGCCCTGCCATGAGAGAGAGTGAGAAACAAGAAAGGAAACATGCTTCCTGAAAAAGTGTCCATTTAGAAGTGATTGGCAATATTCTGATGGCTAGATTTTTCACACTTCTTGACAATCCAATGATATTTCTTCACACCTTTTGCAGATGTCAACCTGCCAAGCTGCTGCAATTCATTCTGTGGTTCATATACCATCCAGCTGAGTGAGGCAACACTCTGAGGGGACCTACTGACACAAAAGTTGCTGAAAAACAACTAAACTGCTAAACCTCAGGTCTGTTCTTGGTGGCTCTCTTTGCCTCGCAGTTGATGTTTTCTATTCATTGGGTTGGATTAGTGATTCCAATAAGACCGTATTCTGGGAACCATAAAAATTTCCAGGAATCCTCAGCTCTGCCTGATTCTTTTTATTTTAAATGAATAAACTTTTTTTTAAAGCAGTTTAATTTCACAGCAAAATTGAGTGGAATATACAGAAAATGGAAGATCTCGTATATTTCCTGTCCCCATGTATGCACGTTGTTAAGTTGTTAGGTAGTGTTTATTCATCATTTAGTATCTGCTATCCTTGTCTTCCTAGTCAGAAAATTGGTAGGTTTTCTGTTTAGGAAGACTCTGTGTTGCTCTTCTCAGCATCCCACCCATGGGAGGAACCTAATATGCTTCAGTTGACTATTCTGATGCCTATAAGGCCCTTAAGATGATGTCATATGTGGAGATGCATTATCTCATGGAGTTTGATATGGTGGGAATGGCATTGATTTTGGAATCAGACATCTTTCTCCTTTAATTTACTAACTACTCAATTTACTCTTCAGAGTTTCTTTTTGATTTTTGTAAAATGAGTAAAACATTACTGCATCGTGAGGAGTGTTACAAGAGAATAGGTTTACTGAGAAAGCAGACGATATACACCTAGAATAGACTTTGGTGGGTGACTTAGGTAATGCTCTCTTCCTCCTTTACTCCCTCCAACCCCTGGCTCTATTCAATATTAATTTTATATGACTTATTTCCTGGAATTTATTTACTTTATCTTGTGTAAGTATTCAACTTGAATGTATAAATATCTAAATTGATAGCATATATCACTGAAGCTTGGAGGCAAAAGAAAGGAAGGTTGATAAAGGAGGATCATAGAAAAAGTAGAAATAGAATCATTTGTTTCAGAAAATGAGAAATGTTCTTGGGCACTGCCAAAGGCAGCTCTTGGAAGAACTGTATACACCTCAGTAGCTTCATTACATTTAATCTTGAAATGTACATGAATAGTGGGACCTTTGACATGATTATGTAAATATATGCAAAGCTACCCTATACTGTAGTCTCCAGAAGGCAATCTCTCAGCCTTACCAAGGACCTATTAGTACCCCCTTACTAGACTCAGATGTCAAAAATATCTCTAGTTTTCAAGTTATTAGTTTAGTGGGAAAAGTGGGAGTTGGGGCATTGCCTCCCTTTTTGGCTCTTGTGTAACCTATTATCTGTTCTTGGGCAAAACATTCAGCCCATGATGAAGCTTCTTCTTTAGCGGCATAGTAGCCATGCTGCCTCCTTCACAGAGTTGTACTAAGAATCAAGTGTAAAACACATAAACACTGCACAAAGATTATTATGTGCAGTTTATCAGCGGCAGTGGGAAATAGTCAACTTTAAGTTACAGGAATGTGGCCACTCTAACAAGTAAAAGCATGACAAAACAGAGAAGAAATAGAGGAAAAGGGAGAACAGAGGGGGATCAAAGTGATACCTGCTGTAAGAAGTACAAAGGAATGATTTTAGAGAACATACAATATAAACCAATCGCAATTAGATCAAAGTAGCTGAACAGTATTGTTTACACTAAAGACATATTTTACCCTGGTTTTTGATGAAAAGGAGATTGGGTAGTTTCATTGCAAAATTAGGTTTGCTTTTAAGAACAATAAATTTATGAAATAGGCTACAAACATGTCTTGGGAAGCCAGACACTGTAATGGTGGCTGATTAAATACACTCGGTGACTTACCATTTGAGACAATCTCCCTCTGTAGGGAAAGGAATAATGTTGCAGGAAAGACATTGAGGAGGCAGAAAGGATTGACTGGAGCAGAATGACAAATGAGAAAGGAGGTTATATTACTTTGGAGAGCTAGAAAACTGAGATTACAATAGTTGAAGAAAAAGCATTGAAGAGAGGAGATATGATTGAAGCTTTTAAGATGTTAAAAAGGATAGTAAAGGTCAATATAGATAAGCTTTCCCAATGATAATCACAAACACTGAAATTTAACGACATATTCTAAAAATAAGCAGTGGCTAGAAAATGACTTTGTGTTTGTTCAGGAAACCCCTGCATCCTCTGTCCACTCCTAATTTATCTTTATTTTGTTGAACAATCATAGAACAGGAAGGCATGAAGTCAAAAACCTTATTCATCATTGTGAAAAAAAGGACAAGGATTCAAACCAGAATTAAAATAGCAATTTATAAATGTTCCTGAGGCTGCACATTTATTTCTACAGAAGACCAGTGATACTAACATGAGGAATACATGTTGTTATTGTTCAGTCGCCTAGTTGTGTCCAACTTTTGCAACTCCATGGATGGCAGCACACCAGGCCTCCTTGTGCCTCACCATCTCCCAAAGTTTGCCCAAGTTCACGCTCATTGTATTGGTGATGCCAAGTGTCAGGTGGGTATTCCCTGGTGGCTCATATAGTAAAGGCTCTGTGTGCCATGCAAGACACCTGGGTTCAATCCCTGGGTTGGGAAGATCCCCTGGAGAAGGAAATGGCAACCCACTCCAGTGTTCTTGCCTGGAGAATTCCATGGACAGAGCCTGGTGGGCTATAGTACACAGAGTTGCACATGTGGGTATTACCAGCCTTGGATTACTTTAACATTCATCTATCATCTTGAGCAGTTCAGAACATAAAAGGAGCTGGTGGAAATTAAAAGCCTAAATGTGGTGAGGGCATATGCATCGTGACACCAAGCAGGAATCTGTGGGGTTCTTCCTGGTTCAAATCCTTTCTGTGTCCTCCATTTCTTGCTTGTAGGAAATAGGCTTCATTCAGCCTCCACAACCTTACCTGAGTTCCAAAGGGCAGATTCAAACAGTTGCTAATTAGGGAAAGGAGGAGATGTGGAAGCAAGGGAGGAGCAGTCAAAAAATGATAGTACAACCTTGTAGCTCAGTCCTGGTTCCTCTTCAAGGACTGCATATAATGATATCTTTGAGTCGTTCTGTGGGAACTGAGGCCACCACCCAGGTGGAGGATGGCAACTTCAGGCTGAGCACAAGATTCCTGGAGTACCATCCTGAGACCTCAGTGGGAAGAAAGCACATACACTGCAGCTCTCTCCCGAAGCTTATAAAAACTTTCCATCCAAAACCATCAGAGAGCTCAGGGTTTTTGAGCATGAGTTACCCATCTCCTTACTTGGCCCTGCAATAACCCATTCTCTGCTCCAAACTCTAACGTTTTGTCTTCTCTATGCATCAGGAGCATGACTTGGGTTCAGTACCAATGGTATGAGCCTCAAACAACTTTGTGCCCAAATTTTTGTTTTCATCCCCATCCAGAAATACCTATTCTCCTGACAGTGGGCATATTTTGTCAACTGTACCCTATTACAGAGTACCTCTAATTTTCACTAGTGTCTCTCCTTTCTCTCGCTCTAGGTCTGGTCAGCAGTCATTCTGTGTCTCAGGTTTTCATTTGTTTCTTTACTTTTGTCTTTAAGGATTGTCTTTACTTTTTAAGAGTTTAGAATTGCATTTAAAGAACATTTGTAATATTTTATTCAGCATTTATAGTTTTTTTTCTTTTTCAACTTTTTACTTTTTATTGGAGTAGAGCTAATTAACAATGTTGTGATAATTTCAGGTGGACAGCAAAGGGACTCAGCCATACATATACATGCATTCATTCTCCCCCAAACTCCCATCCCATCCAGTCTGCTACATAACATTGAGCAGAGTTCTCTGTGCTATACAGTAAGACCTTGTTGGTTATCCATTTTATTTTATGTTATGTTATATATATATTTTTAATTTTTATTTCTACTTTTTTACTTTACAATACTGTATTGGTTTTGCCATACATTGACATGAATCCACCACGGGTGTACATGAGTTCAGCCTTCCATATTGCTTTATTTTCTTGGGCTCCAAAATCACTGCAGATGGTGACTGAAGACATGAAATTAAAAGATGCTTGCTCTACAATACTGTATTCGTTTTGCTATACATTGACATGAATCAGCCACGAGTGTACATGAACTCCAAGCAAAACAAACTAAAAAATAAAATTTAATTAAAAAAAAAAAAAAGCTTACAGTCTAGTACATTAAGAACAAATAAATATAAATAAACTAGAAAAAAAAATAAATAAAAGATGCTTGCTCCTTGGAAGAAAAGCTATAGCAAACTTAGACAATATATTAAAAAGCAGAGACATTACTTTACTGACAAAGGTCCATATAGTCAAAGCTATGGTTTCTCCAGTAGGCATGTACAGATGTAAGAGTTGACTCTAAAGAAATCTGAGAGCCAAAGAATCGATGCTTTGAGCTGTGGTGTAGGAGAAGACTCTTGAGAGTCCCTTGGGCTGGAGATCAAACCAGTTCATCCTAAAGGAAATCAGTCCTGCATATTCATTGGAAGGGCTGATGCTGAAGCTGAAGCTCCAATACTTTGGCCACCTGATGCAAGGAACTGACTCATTTGAAAAGACCCTGATGCTGGGAAAGATTGAAAGTAGGAGGAGAAGGGGATGACAGAGGATGAGATGGTTGCATGACATCACTGACTTGATGAACAATGAGTTGGAGCAAGCTCCAGGAGTTGGTGATGGACAGGGAAGCCTGGTGTGCTGCAGTCCATGGGGTCACAAAGAGTCAGACATGACCGAGTGACTAAACTGAACTGAACATATTGCTTGGAAACATAAGTTTCTGAGTTTCTATGAATCTTTCAGTAAATAAGATAAATAATGAAATAAAATTGATACTTTTACCCAGTTATGGGATTGGTGAGCAGTGACAGAAAGTTCCATAAATGCCATTGACTTAAATGTGCACCCTTAAGACACGAAAAAAAAAATATGTTCTTCACAGTCACTTTAGAGACTTTCTTGGGTAAGGAAAGACCTTTATCTGTCATCCTGATCTATGTACATTGGTTTCATGAGTGATTCCTCTCCATCCTAAGTAATCTCTTTCTTCTCCTATAGGGTCATTCACTCATTTCCTGGCCATCTAATTCATGATTAATTCAGAAGCCCCAAAGGATATGGACCTGAAGAGTTTCCTGCCAGCTTTCTTTCCTTCTATGGGCTCACTACGAACATCCAGGACATCACTGGCAGAGTGTCATCAGCTCCACTGCATCCAGTCTACTTACTGGTGTCTTCTGAAAAGGAAGACTAAAGAATCCTTACGTGTAGATAAGATATAATTGTTGCCAAAATAATGCAATTTCTCATATGTCCTTCCCTCCACTCCTCTCAGAAAAGTCTGTAAAATGCAATTTCCAGTATCTTCTATCTTCTGTTTATATTTAAAGTGGCGTTATATCCTGATCTGCCCAAAAATACTCAAGCTTTCATATGTGGTTCTGCAATAATCATTACAGTGCCTTCTGCTACTCTCAAAGGTAAACTGGTATATGAGCGTGGGTCTGAGTGAACTCCAGGAGTTGGTGATGGACAAGGAGGCCTGGCGTGCTGCGATTCATGGGGTCACAAAGAGTTGGACACGACTGAGCAACTGAACTGAACTGAACTGAATCATTCTAGTTCTAGTTTAATTCATATGTGAAGCTTATGGAAATTAGTTAGCTGCCTTTTCCCTCATCACTGAGTCAATCTTGGAGTGATGTCATACTCCTTTAACCTTGGTGTGTCTCACCTTGTGCTGGGATTCTTCTCTAATTTTCTCCACTTATCCAAGATTCCTTTATCTTCTGACAGAACCTGAACTGACACACCACAGCAAATTCCTAGATTTCTGGGTACCTCCTATTCATGACTTTCCATGTTTACAATCTGTGCTGGTTCAATCGGATTGAATTTTCACTTTGATTCTTGGTTCCTTGGTAGAGCTGTTAACTGGTCTAACATCTAATTTTTCTTCAATCCTGGAAATTGACTCTGAACCCAAACTAGTACTTATCTTCCCAGGAGAGATGCCAATCATAGCTTGGCTCTATGTCAATCCATTCCTCATCCCTAACTTTCACACTGAACCTCCATTTGAAATAAATTAGTAGCAATTTCTGAATCCAGTCTTCTGAAGGCAATCATTAACCAGATCATGCTCAAATTGATTGTGTGCTATGGATGTCTGCCTCAGGTCACAAGGTAACTCTAAACCTCTGAAACGAACCCCACTACACTGCCTAGATTACCTGGTCTTACTTGGTATCTATTATTATTACTATTATTTTGGCTATCAACTTTACATAGTCAATAATCCAACTTGCCAAAGTTAAGTTTGCTTGAATCTCAATCATATTTAACCTGATAATATAACTACAAACCAATATGAGGGGGAAAAAATGTCATTTAATTTAGTACACAATTATTTTGATCATTTTTTCCTTCTTGATAGGTAACTAGTTAATAGTTATTGTTTCATGATAAACAGTTACTTAAACACCATGTCGTTTAAAAAACAGTGTATATTCAAAACTAATTATTGAATTTCTACTTTGTGGTCCTGGATTAGGCTCAGTGTGAGATACAGAAATAAACATGACATATACTCTATCCCTAGCAGCTTCCATTTTGCTAGAATAACTTGTTTAGTTTAATATATTTTGCATATGTAAGGCTGATTTTATGTGCCCTTGGCGCAGATGCAAATATGGCTCAGAAAAGTCCATCTGCCCAGAATTCTAGTCATAATTAAGTGAGTCACATGCAAGACTTAATGAAAAATCACACTAAAACCACAGACTTGTCAAAGAAGTTGTTTAATAGTGTGACAATAAAATTCCTTTCCCTTATGTTGATTAGTGAGAGAAAAAACAACCACAGAGCATAAATTCTCTGTGACTTCTGGCATCAAACACAGTTAGAGGAGGAAAAACTATAGGCAACCTCTAACTAAATAGGATGACAACTCTTTTTGAATAAATGTATTAAGCAGAAGACTTTGAATGTTGGAACTTTAAAGGAGATTTTCTTTTCACTGGTTTCCTTATTTTAAATAAGATGAAAAGGGAGTATGTTTGGAGGATTTGAATGTATTTTAAAATTTGAAATCTATTTAGTTAGCTGAAGAGAAATGTAGTGAAATGAGTATGGGTCAGAATCAGAAAACCTTGGATTTGATTCCCAGTACTGTGAATTCAGTTCTACAACTTGTCCTAATAACTAGCCAAACATAACTCCTCTGGTCCTCTGTATGCATGCCTCTTCTTTGAGGAATAGATTTCCTTAATCTTCTGTTTTTATAGATCGTATTCCTCCCTCCTTTCAAAAATTGTTCTTACTAATCTCTTCTGTTGGGAAAACCAAATCAATCCAAACCAAAACAAACAGCTTCCATCCATCCAGTTAATCCCTAATTGCTCTTTAAGGGCCAGCTCACAAATAAGTATGCCTTATGAATATTTCTGAAAGATTTCCTCAAAACTGCTACTGAGTACTGGCTTACTTACATTGCTTTACTGTTTAATAGAGTTAATGTGAATTCCTGTAAGGAGAGAGAGATTACTCTGAATTTAGCTTTACATAAACATGGAGTGAACCACATTTCCTGAAATGCTGTGTAGACCAGCATATCTCTCTTGTCATGCATAAAATTGCCCCAATTCTTCTTCTTCTTCTTTTTTTTTTCTTCTGTTATGGGTCTTGAATATGCAATGTTTTTGAAGAGTTTATTAAAAATAAAATTTAAAACCCTGTATCTTCTCTGAGTCTTCTTAGATTGATCAGAATTTTACACCTTTTCATGTTTCTGAAATATTTACTCAAGGTAAGGACTTTGAGTATTTAAAATTTCTCCCTTTTGGCTTCACTGTTCTGAAATTGATTTTCTCTCAATTCAGATGCTTACAAAGAGAAGAGAATAAAGGTGAGTGGAAAGAAAAGGGCCAATTTTGGCAACAAAATTGCAGATGAAAGCAGAATAAAGTAGCTTTAAAAGAAAGTTAATATGTATTACAGTTGATAAGTATCAAAGTTTCCTTAAAAAAACATAAAGGGAAAATCTTTGGTTGCTTAACATAAAACACTAAATCAGCAGAGTTCATTTTATTCATAGTACTATTCTCACTCTGAATGAACAACAATTATTTTTCAAATGACCATAATATTTTTGCTCTAACAACTTTTGTTGATGAGTGCTAATAAAATCTGATACACAGAGTAACTCATGGAAATACTACATATGTGTGTGTTTACCTGAAGTCGCTTAAGTTGACATTACTTTCTGTAGGATCTATTATAGACTTCTGTGGATAGGAATGTTAAAACTAAGATCACAAGGAAGCTATTTTCCAACTTAAATTCATCTCTCCCACATCATATTTTAATACGATGTATTTAATTGTCATTCATCTAGGTATCCCCCATGTGGCAACACAAACTATACAATTTTGCCATCCCAGATAAATTGCTAAAGATAAGGTAAGCAACAATTTAAATTTCAGTGAGATGAAGTATTTCTGTTAATAAGGATGATTTTTAATAGTATACTTATCAAAACTATTATCATAGTTGAGATCATATTAAATCATTAAAATATATATCATAATATTAGAAAAAATGGCATATAGTTTTATATATTAAAATGTGGTTAATTACATGAACTATAATTAACAATAATAAAAATATCCTCAAAGTATTTGCTAAAATGTAAAATTATATCTGTATAGAGAAACCTAAGGAAAGTCTAAGGATATACCAGATGGGGAAGAGTTAACCCAAGCCCAGGCAGATCTGTAAAATGGAGAAGGGTGGAGCAAAATGCATGGATGAACTATACAAGGTTCCAGGAACCAGAAGAAATCTTCTGAGATCAGACACAAGAACGCTGAATGATCATCCCTGAAATACACCTTTAGGATTTACAGGACTGCCAAAAGGCATGGTCTTGGAAAGGCGTTGTGAGAACCTTTCAGTAATTTTAAATATCAGCCTTGTCTTAGGAAATAGATGAAGTTCAATGTCATTATAGAATTTTATTGTGGATGCTATTATTGCTCAGCAGATTTCCAAATATCTCTTTGCTTTCCTTGAAGTCAAGATGCGTGTGACTGAGTGCATGCCAATGAATTTGGTGGGAGAGCTATGGCCACTTAGAGGTCTGGCCTTAAAAGTACCCATGTGGTCTTTCTGCTGTCTCATTTCCAGTGTGGAGAGCTTAAGCATACATGTTTCAGATGGTGAAGCCACAAGGTAGAGAAGAAGCTCCATTGACTCATTCACATTGGACTTACATAAGTAAAATTTATCCTTTAATTTCTTATGCCAGTGAGATTTTAACATTTGTTATCACAGCACTGTTTATTCTAAATTGGTCTTAAAACATAAACTGATCAAAATTCTCATAGCTAGAGTTCAATAATACGTGAACTGTAAACCTGCAGATGTTCAAGCTGGATTTAGAAAAGGCAAAGGAACCAGAGATCAATTGCCAAAATCTGCTGGATCATAGAAAAAGCAACAGAATTCCAAAAAACATCTACTTCTGCTTTATTGATTATGCGAAAGCCTTTGACTTTGGGGATGGGGATCGCAACAGACTGGAAAATTCTTCAAGAGATGGGAATACCAAACCACCTTGCCTACCTCCTGAGAAATCTGTGTGTAAGTCAAGAAGCAACAGTTAGAACCAAACATGGAACAACAGACTGGTTCCAAACTGGGAAAGGAGTATGTCAAGGCTGTATATTGTCACCCTGCTTATTTAACTTATATGCAGAGTACATCATGCGAAATTCCAGGTTAGATGAAACACAATCTGGAATCAAGATTGCCAGGAGAAATAACAATAACCTCAGATACTCAGATGACATTACCCTTATGGCAGAAAGTGAAGAGAAACTGAGGAGCCTCTTGATGAAAGTGAAGGGGAGTGAAAAAGCTGGCTTAAAATTCAACATTCAGAACACTAAGATCATGGCATCCAGTCCCATCACTTTATGACAAATAGATGGGGAAACAATGGAAACAGTGAGAAACTTTATTTTTTGTGGCTCCAAAATCACTGCAGATAGTGACTGCAGCTGTGAAATTAAAAGACGCTTGCTCCTTGGAAGAAAAGCTATGACCAACCTAGAGAGCATAATAAGATGCAGAGACATTACTTTGCCACCAAAATCTATCTAGTCAAAGCTATGGTTTTTCCAGTAGTCATGTATGGATGTGACAGCTGGACCATAAAAAAAGCTGAGCACAGAAGAATTGATGCTTTTGAATTGTGGTATTGGAGAAGACTCTTGAGAGTCCCTTGGACTGCAAGGAGATCAAACCAGCCCATCTTAAAGGAAATCAGTCCAAATATTCACTGGAAGGACTGTTGCTGAAGATGAAATTCCAATAATTTGGCTACCTGATGCAAAGAGCCAATTCATTGGAAAAGACCCTGATGCTGGGAAAGATTGAAGGTAGGAAGAGAAGGGGTCGACAGGGGATGAGATGGTTGGATGGCATACTGACTCAATGAACATGAGTTTGAGCAAGCTCCGGGAGTTGGTGATGGACAGGGAAGCCTGGCATGCTTCCTGGGGTCTCAAAGAGTCAGACATGACTGAGCAACTGAACTGAACTGACCTTAAGTGGACTGCTATTGTACCCAAAACCTACACTGGTTGGGGCACTGTTTTAGGGGCTGTTCAGTGGGGGAAGAGGAAACTGACATCAGAGATTAGGAAAATAAGCATTATTTATGGTATTAAAAAAAAAAAAAAAGGTTTCCCAGGTGTGCTAGTGATAAAGAATCCACATGCCAGTACAGGAGACATGGGTTGGGTCTCTGGGTTGGGAAGATTCCCTGGAAAAGGGAATGGCAACCCACTCCAGTATTCTTGCCTAGAGAATCCCATGGACAGAGGAGCCTGATGGGCTATAGTCCATGAGGTCTCAAAGAGCTGGACACAACTAAGCACATGGCACACATGTAATGGTAAAATTATCTCCTTCAATAATATGTGTGGTGGATCATGTGAGAAATGATATTAATTGCCATGAGGTTTAATGGTTTATTGCTGCCATAAAATAGATTACATAAAATAGTAATCTATTTTAGAGACTAATTCTCTTTACCCTCATTTTACATAGCTACTTAGCTGCTTCTCTATTTTCTCCACTTGTTTTTCGAGATCTATACTTCTTTTGATAGAAAACTGAGGCTTTTATGACACAAATCGAGTCGAAATATTTAGCATTCCAGATTGAAATGTCCAAATTCTTGATATGTGCTTATGGGTTCACCGATATTTTTTGACTGCTTATCTCCAGGTCTCTGCTAACTGTTATGGGGCATAAGAGAAGAACCTTGCCCTCAAGAAGGATGACTGGAGAACTATAATATAATTATGAATTAACTGTACAGAATGTACCATGTGTCACAAATAGAGCCTGAAGTGCTATGGAAGGCAGAGGAGAAAGGGATCATTTCAAGGCAGGGAATCAGGAATTATTAGAGGAAGAATAATTTGGGTGGACTTCTATGGATTACAGAGGCTTGAAAGAGAGTTAGGGGTGGGCTAGAAGGAGAGTGTTCCAAGAAAGAGCCAAGATATCACCCAAAGCCACAGGTGACTGATAACACATCTGTTTCATTTTAACCATGAAAAGGGGATAAAAGTTGAAAGAGGATAAAACTACTTGTCACTCAACAATAGGATCCTCTCAGTTATCTAGATTTAAAATAAAGGGATTTCTGGTTATATGCTTTCACCAGACAATTGAGTACTAATTATTTGTATTCTCTATTACTTATTTTTATTTTCTACTGAAGTATAGTTGATTTATAATGTACTAATTACTGCTATACAGAAAAGTGATTCAGTTATGCATATAACACAGGGAATTATATTCAATATTCTGTGATAAATCATAATGGAAAAGAATATATATACATATATGTACATATATAGAAAGCATTCTCTATTTTATTCTGTTTCCCTCTGATAAGATTATAAACTATGATGAGATGGGGCCACAGATTTTCTCCTAGCTATATATTTTTTTAAATTTTATTCAAGTTTAGTTCATTTTTATGAGCTTCCCAGGTAGCTTAATGGTAAAGAATCTGCCTGCAGTACAGGAGACATGGGTTTGATCTCTGGCTCAGAAAGACCCCCTGGAGAAAGCAATGGCAATCCACTCCAGTATCCTTGCCTGGGAAGTCTCATGGACAGAGCAGCCTGGTGGGCTATGGAATCGCAAAAGAGTCAGACAGGACTTAGCCAACAAACAACAACATAGTTGATTTACAGTGCTGTAATAATTTCTGCTATACAGTGACATGATTCAGTTGATATATATTTTGATGTATTTTTGATATATTTTTCCATATGGTGTATCACAGGATACTGAATATAATTCCATCTGCTATACAGTAGGGCCTTGTTTTTCTCCTAGAGCTTAATAGCCTACTGGGGACTTGACTGTGTGTGTGACAGTATAAGTAATTCAGCCATGTCCAACTCTTTGTGTCCCCATGGAGTGTAGTCTGCCAGGGTCCTCTGTCTTGGAATATTCCAGGCAAAAATACTGGAGTGGGTGGCCATTCACTCCTCCAGGAGATCTTCCTGGCCCAGTGATCAAACCCAAGTCTCCTGCATTGCAGGTGGATTCTTTACCACTGAACTACCAGGGAAGCCTGGGGACTTGACAGGTATTTGCATTTGCCAGATTGACAAGGATCTTCACAATCGCTTTGGAGTTTACTTTTATTCTTGGTGAGTAAATCTGTTCTTACTCTCTGTTCACTGAAGCTTAGTGACCAGGAAACAAGATCTTAACCTCAAATGAGAACTTGCATGAATCACTCTAGGACTGATTGGATTAGAGGGATTTATGGAGAAAATGATGTTTCTGTCACTAGAAAAGCCAGAATGCGCTGGCAAAAACTAACAAGTGAGTAATAAAACAAGCACATATTTATCTTTTCATTAATATGATTCAATTAAAAATGATTGTGAAAAAAATCAGTGAACATACGTACATGTATACAAATATTTCTATATCTACACATCTATATGTGCATGTATATATATTTTATATTTATATACATATAACACCTCCTAGCAACTCTTCTTCAAATTAATCATTGTGTTTCTACAAATTGGTTTGGGATCACCAACATAAAGGGGAAAATCAGTACCACATAATACACATATTTCTTGCTTGTGCACTTCCATAAGACAAAAGCAGATTTGTGATTCTATCAATCCCTGTCCATCTGTTGCTCTATCTATAGATACTATTTATCGGGTACTTAGGATGTGTCAGGTTTTGAGCTAAATGTGCTATATGAAGCAGTGTATTTCATGTAATCCTCACAGCACTGTAATGAGATAAGAAATAGTGGTCACATGTGCTGGTATCAAAACAGGGGCTTAGACAGCTCAGCTGACAGCATTGGGATGTAAACCTAGAGTGCCGGACTCTGAAGAGCATACTCTAAGCCACTCAAGTTCAATGCCTCAAATTACCATGTCACAGTATACTTCATATTGTTACACACTTTCTACCTGTATCTATGGAAGAAAAGAACTATGCTCATTGCTTTCAAACTGTTCTTATTTGAGGCGTGGAGGTGGTTCATTGCTAAATAAAAATGTTTGGATGTTCAAGAGAAAGAATGTAATGAGATAAAACTTAGAATATATCTAGATCACCTAACTGAAAAAAGTCAAAATTTTCAGGCAAGTAGGTACTTCCTTAGCTTTAAGTAATTAAAAATAAAAAAACTTATTTTGAGTGTATAAACACAACCATTGCATCATAGATTATCTCTTCTACAAAGGATATCTACTGTTTCTTTCAGTAGAGTAGTAAGTCATATATCTATTATTACAAGATTTATGAAAAATTATGCTAAGTGAATATGCTGTAGAGAAAACAAGCTGGAGAAATAGAATGCCAAGATTTTCATAAATGTCTAAGAAATAGTCTTCCTGTGTCTACAGCTTTGAATATGTTAGTTTTACTTATTTTAACCAAAATGAAAATAAAAATATATTTCCCAAGATTATAAATCATTGTGTGTATGTGTGTGTAAGTGCATACACACACACACACATATATACACCCATACACACAGTATATATTTACTAAGTTTAACTTTATGGCAATCATAGTTATTCAAAGTAAAAGATTTAGATCACTTGAAATTTCTTAGAAAATTGAAATATACTTAGGTTGTCTTAATTCATGTCACCTTTTTTTGGCAAGAAGTATATAGACATAGCATTTCAGAACTCTCCAGATCACTCTCTGTTTATCCATTCATTGATCCACTCATACATTGGATTATAATATTAACTTCAATATTTGCTTGGTTCATAGATATCTTTGTCATTAAGAAAAATAATATTAGCTCTTTTACTTTAAGTTATATATGAGAGTACTTTACAATTTTGACAAAAGATTTTATATCTAAAATGGTATCTCTAAGTTAAGGGTAAATGTATTTTAGGATTGTGTATCTAAAGCCACATTACTCTTGGGTAGACTCACAAACTAAAGGAAAAAAATGTTAGCTATTGTTGGATGAGGTTTTTATTATAAAGATTAGCTTTAACTCTAAGCAGTAAGTGAGAAAACACCTGGAAATACCTTTTCTAGTGTATTTTTTTAGATACTTCAGCAATGATAGGTAATGCAGTTCATTCTTAAGATTTTACTCTTATCACGTTCTGAAAAATTTATACTCTGTTTAAGAACATACATTCATGTGACAATTTTAATTACGAAACAAAAATCTATTTCAAAGTGGTCTCTCATGATCTGTTTGGAGTGTTTCATAACCTAAGACCAACTCAGGTCTGAAAAGTGAGCAAAAATGGGGAAAAAGTCATTGAAAACAAATTAAAGGAAAGGATACCACTCATTTAAATGAATTCAAATGAGGTCCTGAAATAATGAAAGTCTTAAAAAATAATATTTTAAGTATAACATGTGTTTAGAAAGGTGAGAGAAGGGAGACTAGGTCAGATAGCATCAGCAAGAGAGTCTCTTCCGTTTTACCTTGGTCCCGGGTGGTGCTAGTGGTCAAGAACCCACCTGCCAGTGTAGGAGACATAAGAGACTGGGGTTCAGTCCTTGAGTTGGGAAGATCCCCTGGAGGAGAGCATGGCAACCCACTCCAGTATTCTTGCCTGAAGAATTCCATGGACAAAGGAGCTTGGTGGGCTACATAGGGTCCATAGGGTCGCAAAGAGTCAGACATGACTGAAGCAACTCAGCACACGTGCACACATGCATGCAAAATAACATGTATATTTGTTTATTTTTTTTTATTTTTTATTTTAAGAGAAAGGGAAAAGCAAACTTTATCTGGACACAAACAATCTTTTTTAAAAGTCTTCTTGCTGATAAAGCATTTGAAGTATCAGTGTGATACTTTAAAGAAATTTTACTTCTTTATAACTTAACTTCTAGTTCTATTAGATAGAATTTTGATTTCTTCCTTTGATGAGCTTAAAGGTTTTGCAAATTATGTGAAGACTATCTAACTATTTACATCTTATGTCTTTTTTTACATCATGATTTTTGGGCAAACCAAGCTTTTCCAACTAATCTTTCATTGTAAAACAATTCAGGCAGATAGTTCTGTCTAGAAACACTCGATGCCTATAATTAAAACTTGGATAACTCCTCTCTGCCACAAAAAATAAACATAACTTCTGTTAATTGGGTCATAATTATTTGCTTTCCTATATTTCTGAATTGGTCCTAGGTTATGAAGCACACAAAGCTAATTTTCAACTTGATGGCTTTGTTCATAAATGTGAAATACTGAACTGATGGATATTTGACCAGTTTCTCGTTCCAAAAATATATTACAAACAACTCCTATGGTGAAGTATGGAACACAAATAAATGAGCCTGTTCTAAAGAGAACTATTTAAAGGTACACTCCATTGAAGAACTATTAGTATAAAAATTTGAGAAAGTAGAAACAAAGGAGTATTACAATGATAACATTCATAGTTTAAATTTTCCCTATTCTTTTACTATCATATAAAATATACTTTCATTGATATATATATCATGGAAGCAACCTAGATGTCCATCAGCAGATGAATGGATAAGAAAGCTGTGGTACATATACACAATGGAGTATTACTCAGCTATTAAAAAGAATACATTTGAATCAGTTCTAATGAGGTGGATGATGCTGGAGCCGATTATACAGAGTGAAGTAAGCCAGAAAGAAAAACACCAATACAGTATACTTACACATATATATGGAATTTAGAAAGATGGTAATGATAAACCTGTACGCAAGACAGCAAAAGAGACACAGATGTATAGAACGGCCTTTTGGACTCTGTAGGAGAGGGAGAGGGTGGGATGGGTTGGCAGAGTGGCAGTGTAACATGTGTGATATCATAAGTGAAACGAATCGCCAGGCCAGGTTTGATGCAGGATGCAGGATGCTTGGGACTGATGCACGGGGATAATCCAGAGAGAGGGTGTGGGGCGGGAGAGGGGAGGTGGGGGTCGGGATTGGGAGTTCATGTATACTCGTGGCTGATTCATGTCAATGTATAGCAAAATGAATACAGTATTGTAAAGCAAAACAAACTAAAAAA
>SJXQ01012163.1:258535-289612 GCA_006408695.1 Aepyceros melampus
CTCTGTGGGAGAGGGAGAGGGTGGGATGGGTGGGCAGAGGGGCAGTGTAACATGTATGATATCATAAGTGAAACGAATCGCCAGTCCAGGTTTGATGCAGGATGCAGGCTGCTTGGGACTGATGCATGGGGATAATCCAGAGAGAGGGTGTGGGGCGGGAGGGGGGAGGTGGGGGTCGGGATTGGGAGTTCATGTACACTCGTGGCTGATTCATGTCAATGTGGAGCAAAACGAATACAGTATTGTAAAGCAAAACAAACTAAAAATTAAAAATTAAGTAAAGAAAAAAAATAAAAATAAAAAGCAGAGACATCACAAAAAATAAAAATAAAAAAATAAAATGTTTCTGATGTGCTGGTAAAATATAGCAAAAAAGTCATTGCACAGATGTCTAAATTTTCCACTGCAAGTTGGAAAATAAAACATTTCATTAAAAGCTCTGCAGGTCTCCTAACACAAAAAAGTGGTTTAAGCAATTTTTGCTATTGATTTTTTTAAATGATAAATTGACTATAAATTAAAAATTGATTAACACTTTTGGTTAATTCAGTCTAAAAGATTTAATGCTCAAATCAGCTTCCTATTTGATTCCACAAGTTTTTTTTAATTTGTTTCTATGTTAACACAGTAATAATGATTCTCTATTAGACCCAATAAAGAAGTCTTTGAATAAAATTTTCTCTGTATGTGGCAAAGACATAGGAAAATCTCCATTAGGATGAAGAAATTGACAAAGGATGAAATTGGTCTTAAAAAATAAGAAGAGGTGGACTTCCCTGGTGATACAGTGGTTGAGTCTGCTCTCCCAGTGCAATGGGCCACATTTCAATCCCTGGTCAGGTAACTAGATTCCACAGGCTATAACTAAGAGTTCTAATGCTGCAACTAAAGATTTTGCATGCCACATGTAAAGATCCCACATGATGCAACTAAGTCTGATATAGCCAAATGAATAAATAAACATTAAAAACTAAAAGGTGGTTTTATCTGACTAAATTTTAAAACAATCCCATTCAGCAGTTAACAAAAATATACTATGTGCTAGACATTATGTGTGCTGGGTGTAACAAGAAGGGAGGAGACACATTAATGTAAATAATTCAGTATAGTAAGTGGCCCATAAAATTTTTTTATGAAAGCTAAGAGGCTATAATATTTTCCAATGAGTAACTAAATAGTATATGACATTTTATTTGAGTCCTAGAGGTGAGTAGGAATTTTTCAGATGAAAGACGGAAACAAGGATGAATATTCTAGGTAAAAAGCATGACAAAACAGCATAGAAGTTAGAAATCACAAGGAATATTTGTGAAATGCAAAGCAGGTTGACTGAATCTCAGTATAAATGGGATAAATGAATGGAAAAGACTGTAAGTAAGGTGATGGATAGCCACATTATGAGGGTTATAAATACCATATTAGAGAGTTTGGCATTATCTTCTGGGCAATAAAGAATGACTAACGGCTTATAACACAGGACATTATGTAGTCATATCAGCATTTATAAAGAAAATTTTGATAGGGTTTTGAAAATTAAATGGGAGGTAGGAGACTTGGCTGGGCCAAGAAATCACAAAAGAAGCCTTTTCAGGTGACATCCCAAGAGAGAATGGCAGTCAAAGGCAGTGAGAGGCCAATTATTGCCAGTATTTGGCAATTATTAGGCCAAAAACAGGGGGAGAAGAACATGAGTCTACATTTGGTAAATAAGTTCATTTGTATCTTTGTTTTTTTTTAAGATTCCACACATAAGTAGTGTCACACGGTATTTGTCTTTTTCTGTCTGGCTTACTTCACTGAGTATGATAATCTCTAGGTCCAAAAACATAGAAAACAAATTTATGGTTGACAAAGGGAAGAGAAGGGGTGTAAATTAGGAGCGTAGGATTAACATGAACACAGTATTATATATAAAATACATAAGCAACAAGGATTTGCTGTATAGCACAAGGAACTTACTGAACTATATTTGATATTTTATAACTTATAAGGGAAAAGATCTGAAAAGTATATACATATATATGTGTGTATATACTATGTGGTCTATACACATATTATACAAAATGAAGCAGGGAAAAGGCTAAGAGAGCATTGCCGAGAGAAAGCACTGGTCATAGCAAACACAAGAGAAGATTCTACACATGACCACCAAGTGGTCAATACTGAAATCAGATTGATTATATCCATTGTAGCCAAAGATGGAGAAGTTCTATAACAGTAAGCAAAAACAAGACCAGGAGTTGATTACGGCTCAGATCATGAACTCCTTATTGCCAAATTCAGAGTTAAATTGAAGAAAGTAGGGAAAATCACTAGACCATTCAAAGTGAAAGTTGTTCAGTTATGTCCAACTCTTTCGACCCCATGGATTATATGGTCCACGGAATTCTCCAGGCTGGAATATTGGAGTGGGTAGCCTTTCCCTTCTCCAGGGGCTCTTCCCAACCCAGGGATTGAATCCAGGTCTCCCACATTGCAGGAGGACTCTTTACCAGCTGAGTCACAATGAAAGCCCACTAGACCATTCAGGTATGACCTAAATCAAATCCCTTATGTTTATACAGTGGAAGTGACAAATAGATTCAAAGGATTAGATTTGATAGACAGAGTGCCTGAAGAACTATGGACAGAGGTTCGTGACATGGTCAGGAGGGAGGGATCAATATCATCCCCAAGAAAAAGAAGTGCAAAAAGGCAAAATGGTTGTCTGAGGAGGCCTTACAAATAGCTGAGAAAAGAAAAGAAGCTAAAGGCAAAGGAGAAAAGGTAAGGTATATCTGTTTGAATGCAGAGTTCCAAAGAATAGCAAGGAGAAATAAGAAAGCCTTTCTCAGTGATCAATGCAAAGAAATAGAGGAAAACAATAGAATGGGCAAGACTAGCGATCTCTTCAAGAAAATTAGAGATACCAAGGAAATATTTCATGCAAAGATGGGCACAATAAAGGACAGAAACGGTATGGGCCTAATTGAAGCAGAGATATTAAGAAGAGGTGGCAAGAATACACAGAAAAATTATACAAAAAAGATCTTCATGACCCAGATAACCATGATGGTATGATCACTCACCTAGAGCCAGATATCCTGGAATTCAAAGTCAAGTGGGCCCTAGGAAGCATCACTAAAAACAAAGCTAGTGGAAGTGATGGAATTCCAGTTGAGCTATTTCAAATCCTAAAAGATGATGCTGTGAAAGTGCTGCACTCAATATGCCAGCAAATTTGGAAACCTCAGCAGTGGCCACAGGACTGGAAAAGGTCAGTTTTCATTCTGCTCCCAAAGAAGGGCAATGCCAAAGAATGTTCACATTACTGTGCAATTGCACTCATCTCACGTGCTAGCAAAGTAATGCTCAAAATACTTCAAGCCAGGCTTCTTTGGTATGTAAACCGGCAACTACCAGATGTTCAATCTGGATTTAGAAAAGGCAGAGATAACCAGAGATCAAATTGCCAACATCCGCTGGATCATGGGAAAAGCAACAGAGTTCCAGAAAAACATCTACTTCTGCTTTATTGACTATGCCAAACCCTTTGACTGTGGGGATCACACAGACTGTGGAAAATTCTTAGAGATGGGAATACCAGACCACTTGACCTGCCTCCTGAGATCTGTATGCAGGTCAAGAAGCAACAGTTAGAACCAGACATGGAACAACAGACTGGTTCCAAATAGGAAAATGAGTACATCAAGGCTGTATATTGCCATCCTGCTTATTTAACTTATATACAGTGTACATCATGTGAAACTCTGGGCTGGAGGAAGGACAAGCTGGAATCAAAATTGCTGGGAGAAACATCAATAACCTCAGATATACAGATGACAACACCCATATGGCAAAAAGTGAAGAACTAAAGAGCCTCTTGATGAAAGTGAAAGAAGAGAGTGAACAAGTTGGCTTAAAATTCAACATTCAGAAAACGAAGATCATGAAATCCAGTCCCATCACTTCATGGCAAATAGATGGGAAACAATGGGAACAGTGACAGACTTTATTTTGGGGGCTCTAAAATCATTGCAGATGGTGAATGCAGCCATGAAATTAAAAGGCACTTGCTCCTTGGAAGGAAAGATATGATCAACCTAGATAGCATATTAAGGTGCAGAGACATTACTTTGCCGACAAAGGTCCATCTAGTCAAAGCTATGGTTTTTCCAGTGGTCACGTATGGCTGTGAGAGTTGTACTACAAAGAAAGTTGAGCACCAAAGAATTGATGCCTTTGAACTGTGGTGTTGAAGAAGACTCTTGAGAGTCCCTTCGACTACAAAGAGATCCAACCAGTCCATCCTAAAGGAAATCAGTCCTGAATATTCATTGGAAGGACTGATGCTGAAGCTGAAACTCCAATACTTTGGCCACCTGATGTGAAGAATTGACTCATTGGAAAAGACCCTGATGCTAGGAAAGATTGAAGGCAGGAAGTGAAGGGGACAACAGAGGATGAGATGGTTAGATGGTATCACCGACTTGATGGACATGAGTTTGAGCAAGCTCCGGGAGTTGGTGATGGACAGGGAAGCCTGGCGTGCTGCAGTCCATGGGGTCGCAAAGAGTCAGACACGATTGAATGACTGATTTATTGATCATTTATATACACATGTGTGTGTGCGTGTATTAATTTTTCAGTCTTGTTCGATTCTTTGCTACCCAATGGACTGTAGCCCACAAGGCTCCTCTGTCCATGGGATTCTCCAGGCAAGACTATTGGAGTGTGTATCCATTCCCTTATCCAGGGGATCTTCCCAAGCCAGGGAAGGAACTCAGGTCTCCCACATTGCAGGCAGATTCTTTACCATCTGAGCCACATTATATATATATATATATATATATATATATATATATATATACACACACACACACATATATATCATATATAAATATGATACTATACCATGTATTATACATGAATATATCATGTGATATATACATATATAATATGCTTGAAACTATATCAACATTGGAAATCTGCTACAATTAAAATAAAAGATGATAAACAGTAGATTCAAGATAGACTGCAGTATAGCTTGAACTCAACCTGACTGCTTGGAAATAGAAATATGGAAAGGAAGAAGAGATTATATAGTTTTTGAGATGGACAGATGTTTTTATTGAGGAAACACATAGTTGTTTTTCTAATATTTTTAATAAATTTTTAATAAATATTTAATAAAATGTGAAGGAATAATTCAGCTATTTTCAAATATTAAAAACTGTGAAGCAAATGAAATATATTTTTCTATTTATGAAGACATCTATTTTGATATCCCATATGTCAATGTATAAATTTCTATATTCATTAGTAATGAGTCTATTTCTATTGGAGACCTTAGATATATTCATTTTAGATTCTGAATTCCCCCTAAGTAAAAGTCTCTTAAGTCTAGTTTTTGCTTCTCTTAAATGTGCTTTTTTCATTTTATTGCACAAAATTCTGTATACTCTGGCTTATCTGCTCATTTTCTTTCTCTCTTAAAAAACAAAACAAAACAAAACAAAACAACACAACTCTTCTTTCTCCCTCTCTACTCATCCTCCCTGCCCCAACCTACACAAGTACATTCCATCCCATGGGACGCTATCCTGGTGGACCTGAGACATTTCAGTGGCTAACATCCCCAAGAAGACATCAATAGTTTTGTCAGTCTTAAGCCTTCTTTCATTTTTTTCTTTGAACCTCTTGAACTCTCTAGTGTGTTTCGTGTTTTTAGCTCACCAGTCAGTAAATACTGCTTTGTATTTGTGCTGTTTTATGCATTTATTTATTCTTTAAATATTTGTTGAGTGCCTTGCCCATGGAAGGCAATCTATTTGTATTTTAAGTTACTTCCATTTAAACTGCAAGATCTTTGAGAGAAAAAACTCACTAAAACTTTGTATTCCCACCACAAACAAGTTGGTAGACTGACTCCCTGTTTGTGTGCATGTATAAATACGTATTCAGTGTAGGTATATATGAATATACAGGTTACTAAAAATAGGACAATAGATCCAAAATAAAAAGTCATTCATCCTAAACTCCACGCCACCAAAGAGAGACTAACTGATTATTTAGGCACTCCCAGAAAAAGAATCTTAAACTAATCACTCAGGATTCTCCTAATCAGCTCTAGTTAGGTAATCTGACTGATAGACCCCTGCCATTCCCTAAAGGAAAGTAACTTTGCAATAGCCAACCCATTTTTTTTGCCTAGTATAATTTCCTTCTTTCTGTTCCTTTCTGCCTACAAAAGTCTTTCATTTCATGTAGCTTCTTGAAGTTCTTTTCTATCTAATAAATTTGGTGCTACCTGATTAAAATAAATTTGCTCAGATAAACTCCCCAGGCTACTCTGACCAAGGAATTCCCCAGGTAAGAATACTGGCATGGATAACCATTCCCTTCTGCAAAGGATCATCCCAATCCAAGGATCAAGCCTGGCTCTTCTGCTTTGAAGGCAGATTCTTTACCATCCGAGCCATCAGGAAAGCCCTTATAATTTTTAATGTCTCAATTACTTTTTAACTGTCTATTTATCTAAAATTGTACCACTGTATATATTATATATAATTATAAAACTAGGGCAGAAAGTGAAGAATTAAACAACCTCTTGATGAAAGTGAAAGAGGAGAGTGGAAGACTTGACTTAAAACTCAACATGCAGAAAACTAAGATCATGGCATCTGGTCCCATCACTTCATGGTAAATAGATGGGAAACAATGGGAACAGTGGGAGACTTTATTTTGGGGGGCTCCAAAATCACTGCAGATGGTGACTGCAGCCATGAAATTAAAAGATATTTGCTCCTTGGAAGGAAAGATATGATCAACCTAGATAGCATATTAAAAAACAGAGACATTTGCCAACAAAATTCTGTCCAGTCAAAGTTATGGTTTCTCCAGTAGTCATATATGGCTGTGAGAGTTGGACTATAAAGAAAGCTGAGCACCAAAGAATTGATGCTTTTGAATTGTGGCGTTGTAGATGACTCTTGAGAGTTCCTTGGACTGCAAGGAGATCCAACCAGTCCATCCTAAAGGAAATCAGTTCTGAATATTCATTAGATGGACTGATGCTGAAGCTGAACTCCAATACTTTGGCCATTTGATGCAAAGAACTGACTCATCTGAAAAGACCCTGATGCAGGGAAAGATTGAAGGCCGGAGGAGAAGGTATGACAGAGGATGGGATGGTTGGATGGCATCACCAACTCAATGGACATGAGTCTTGGTAAACTCCAGGAGTTGGTGATGGACAGGGAGGACTGACATGCCCCAGTCCATGGGGTTGCAAAGAGTCGACAAATGACTGAACTGAACTGATAACACTATATGTTTCTGTAAGTAACAAGGACAGAAAGAAATGTTATTAAAATTTAATTATCATTAATCTTATGTGGAATTATACCATTAGTTGTTAAATTTATGGTCTGTTTCTCTTAAATCAAACATTTCTACACGACTAGCCTTTTGAGAATATCTGACTATTCTCAAAGGATGAAATTTAGACTATGTTCCATGTTTTCTCTCCTTTGTCTTTGAAAGAATTATACACAGAATTATGCCACTTGTTTTTTCTCAGAAACAGCATATAGACATTGAAATGTCAAAGTAAATGGAAAAAGTAAATTTCATTTTGACTGTGACAAAAGAAAAGAAAGATGAATAAGTAAATAAAGGTGGCTTTTTTTCTACATAGTGAAAAAAACAAAACCATTGTATGCATGAGTAAATATCTGCTCTTTATTACTGTAAAATAAGAAAATGGTGACTTGCAAGGTAAAGTTTATTTTTCATAACTGAAAGAACTATTGTTAGAAAAGGGATGTAAAGCTGTGCATTGACCTTTGAAAAGCAGAAAGGTTCAGCAGAAAATCAAAATATTGTCAGTCATCAGCTATGCTTGTTCTATGCACCCCTGACTCCCCTCTTCAAATAGCTATGTATCTTTTATACAAAACAAAACTGTTGATATGCTAAAGACCTTAGTGGACTATACACATACAAGTTAAATTAACAATTAACTTTTGAGTAGACTGAAAAAAAGTGATTTGAGAGTACTACTTACAATCTAAGTATGGTAGGCATGAAAAGTGTATGAAAATGTCATCTCTCAATTGTGCCCCACTCTTTGCAACCCCAAGGACTGTAGCCTGCCAAGGCTCCTCTGTCCAAGGAATTCTCCAGGCAAAAATACTGGAGTGTGTAGCCATTCGCTTGGCCAGGGGATCTTCCTGAGCCAAAGACTGAAGCTGGATCTCTTGCACTACAGGCAGGTTCTTTACCATCTAAGCCACCAAGGAATCTTAGGGCTCCCCAGGTGGCACTAGTAATAAAGAATCTGCCTGCCAATGCAGGAGACGCAGGAGACACAGGAGACTCAGGTTCGATCCCTGGGTTAGGAAGATCCCCTGAATAGGAAATGGCATCACACTCTTGTATTCTTGCCTAGAAATTTCCAAGGGGGGAGGATCCTGGCTACAGTCCATGGGGCTAAAGAGAGTTGGACACTGCTGAGCGCGCACACACACACACACACACACACAATGGATATAGACAACTATTAACCAGCTGATGGCCTTCATTTAGCCTTAATTAGGTATGGAGACACAATTGTAGCTGTCTTCATCACCATGATCACCAAGCTAGTGCCCTGTTTCTTTGGTACTTCCATAGACTAGTCAGTATCTATAGCAACCTTTCTCTGTGTGGGGCATCAATAATTGGGATATTACTGATCATGTGCACAAAACTTCTCCTGTAACCTGATTGGCATTGATTATACTTCCCTGGTAGCTCAGACGGTAAAGCGTCTGTCTACAATGCGGGAGACCCGGGTTCGATCCCTGGGTCAGGAAGATCCCCTGGAGAAGGGAATGGCAATCCACTCCAGTACTCTTGCCTGGAGAATCCCATGGACTGCTTTGTCCATGGGGTCGCAAAGAGTCGGACACGACTGAGCGACTTCACTTCACTTCAATTCACTTCACTTCATGGTTACAGTGGTCAAGTTCCATAACAGTTAGGATATACCCCTCTCTAGATGATCACATTCTGGTCATCTTTCTGGTCTCTGCCATTTTTCCATAGTTCCAACTTTGGTGATTGAACATTTATATTTATTTACTTTAAAGTGTGTTTAAATCAGTTCAGTGAAAATCAAATTTCCACATTTATGAAATCAAACAGGACCCTGTGGGGCTCCTGAGGCTAGGAATAGAATAGGATAGTTACATAGATAGCTGTAGAAGTCTCAGTAGGGGATTAGAGGAAAACCTGGAGAATCAAGGGAGATCACTCTTTATGTTAATGATTACTCAAGAAATCATTGCCTGCTATGAGATCATCATGGAATTAAAACAGGAGGGAAAGGGACAGGGCACAACTTTTGAAAGAATGACGTAGACCAAGGATACAACATAAACCAATTAGAATCAAATGGGTCCAAGATGGCAGATAAGTCAACTTCAACTAGACCTTTATCCTCCATCAGCAAGCTAAATGACACACCCAGAGCACCGTGACCTTTCCAAGGCGCTGTCAAAAGACCAAGGGGCGCATGATGACCCAGTTCCTGGAAATCTCCACCCTTCCCCAAAATAGTTGAAATAATCCTCCCAACTCATTATCAAATGAAATTACCCAGCCCATGGAAACTAACCATGCCACATTTTGCAGCTGCACTGCCCTCTGCAATGGCCCATACTCTGTCTGTGGAGTGTGCTTCTCTTTGAATCTGAATAACTCTATTCCTTACCTATTACTTTGTCTCTCACTGAATTGTTTCTGCGATGAGACATCAAGAACCTAAGCTTCATTTGGTCCTGAAAGCAGTTACCACCAGGGTTTTGGCTGGGTTTGAGTCCCAGCAGATGGTTGGATGGCATCACTGACTTGATGGACATGAGTTTGAGAAAGCTCCAGGAGTTGGTAATGGACAGGGAAGCCTGAGTGCTGCAATCCATGGGGTTGCAAAGAGTCAGACATGACTGAGCGACTGAACTGAACTGAACGGAACATGGGTTCAAGTCCCAATCTGAAGTTAATGGTTTTAGCTGGGTACGGAAGCCTTTTCATGCCCTCTGTTTTTTTTTTTTTTAGCAACAGAGTTCAGCCTCTATGAACTGCTGAATTTCAAAGGGCAGATTAGAATGTTGCTAATCCAAGAAGAGAAGGGAAGCAGTAAAGAGAGGGACAGCCAAGAAACAGTAGTGCAGCCTTGGGGCAGGGTCCTGGTTCTGCCTCAGGAGACACACAAAACAATATCCTTAAACTGTTTATAGAATTTTGTGCTAAATTGCTTCAGTCTGACTCTTTGCAACCCTGTGAACTATAGGCTGTCTCTGTCCATGGAATTCTCTAGCCAAGAATACTGGAATGTGTTGCCATTCCTTTCTCCAGGAGATCTTCCCAACCCAGGGATCAAACCTCCGTCTCCTACATTGCAGGTGGATTCTTTACCATTTGAGCTGCCAAGGAAGCCTTATAGAATTAAAACCCAGCAAATGGAAGATGTTAGCATTCTTCATACCAGAGGAGACCATCTGAGGGCAGATTAAAGGAATAAATTCATCAAGAGGATAACCTGAGGCCCTATTAAAGAAGTCCCTGCATACACTCTAATCTTATCAGCAAACCCATACTTGAACCATTACCATAAAACTCCTCACCAAAGTCCCCTGGATTGGGATGCTGCTGCTCCTGCTGCTGCTAAGTCGCTCCAGTCGTGTCTGACTCTGTGTGACCCTAGAGACGGCAGCCCACCAGGCTCCCCCGTCCCTGGAATTCTCCAGGCAAGAATAATGGAGTGGGTTGCCATTTCCTTCTCCAATGTAGGAAAATGAAAAGTGAAAGTGAATTCGCTCAGTCGTGTCCAATTCTTAGCGACCCCATGGACTGCAGCCCATCAGGCTCCTCCGTCAATGGGATTTTCCAGGCAAGAGTACTGGAGTGGGTTGCCACTGCCTTCTCTTGAAGGCAGGAGCCCACTGTGTCTTTCTTTACCTGGCAAAGCAATAAAGTTCTTTTATACTTCACCTGGAACTCTGAGATTCAATACAGCACTGGTGTTCAAAGGCTGAGCTTTTGGTATCATTTAGAGCTGAACATGATTTTGAGCAAGCTCCAGGAGTTGGTGATGGGCAGGGAAGCCTGGCATGCTGCAGTCCATAGGATACAAAGAGTTGGACAAGACTGAGATTGAACTGAGCTGAGAGTCCAGTCAATTCAATTTCATTTGCTCATTGCATGCATCAAACATGTTAAAATACATTTCTGGAAAGGACGCCATTTACCTAGCCTGTCCCTTCCAGGAACCATAATGCTAACTAGTTAGAGCTTATGTGAGTTAGATATGCATCCTATAAAACATTTTCAAATTATATTTATATAAAAGCACTTATTCCTTCAGGAAAAAATACCTGCTAGGCTATTAAATATGTGCCCTTCTACATATTTACCTCTATTGTAACAATTCACATGCTTATTAAAAGCCCTGAAACATCATTTATCACTGCTGTAACTAAATAAATTGTTTTTATTACATATTAGCCAAATATAATTCACTTGTTTTATGAGCTTGGTTCATTGAATTTATTTTTCTGAGCTGGATATAACCATACTTGATCACATGTGTTACCACTTGGAGAAACTCAGTCTCTTGGCTGCAATTTCCCAAGGTTCAGACTTCAAATAATAAGTTCTTGTTACAACTACTGTAGCCTTTGCAACCTCTCTCCTTAATTACTGTATAACTTTCACTCTAGAACTTCTATATGCTCCAATAATGCTAGTCAACAGATATTTATCTGTTAAATGTGTGGTTTTTCTATTTCCAAGACAGAATTTTGATCTGCTTCTTTCCAAATGTACTGAATTTGTTTGAATTACTGTGGCAACTGGAAGGTGTTCATACCCTATTTTTTTTTTTTTTTTTTGAGATGAAAGAGTAATTTTTAATTTGAAGCCAAAACAGCTTTATACATAAAAGACACACCATCATAATTCTGTTGCTATACTGTAAGTCATCTTTTCTCACCAGCAGAAGTGATAGCAGTTTTACTATTGTTACTTTCCTTATACCGTCCACTGTTTAGCCTACCCAGTGTCATATGCAAGCTATTTATACTTGTCACTACATACTTCAAGGTCACTGAACTGAATATCCATTGCTTCAGTTCACCACTCCTTTAAAAAGGAAATTATATACAGTCCATGGAATTCTCCAGGCCAGAATACTGGAATGGGTAGCCTTTCCCTTCTCCATGGGATCTTCTCAACCCAGGGAACCCAGCTCTCCCACATTGCAGGCACATTCTTTACCAGCTGAGACACCAGGGAAGCCCATTAAACTGCATATATATAATCATCTCAAATACCAGATGTATGTTTGGAAGGGTGAGAACATAAAATTCACAGAATGCTTCAATGAATGCTTATTTTAGGCCACAAAGAACTAAGCATGCCTTTCATTTATGCATAAGCTGCGAGGAAAACAATGCTATAGAGATGAAAAGAGATAAGATAACTTATCTCTATGTTCAGTAAATATTCCATATCCCAAGAAAACCCCAGGACAACTATACACAAAACTGAAATTAATATATTTGCCTGTGTGGTCATTCTGGGTCTCAGCTGGCAAATGACTCAGTCAGTAAGAGGAAAGTAAAGGAAAGTGAAGGAAATAGAACTTGCAGGCATACAATTCATATCAAAGGCAAATCCAGCTAAATGGATCCCTCTCAACATTTCCATTATTCCCTCCCTGGCTCCCAGTACTTCTCTCTTTCATGGCAATTTCTACCTGAAAGGAAGTCCCTGATACTAAATGTTAAACTAATTATATTCCTGGATAAAAGACTTTGGAGTGAGAGACACATAGTCAGTCACTTCTGGGAACCTGCTGGGAAGACAAATTTTTCTGGCAACAGATGAGGTTACCAAAGTTCCCAGCAGAAAATGTGCTCCTCTGAAGTTTCTGAGAACTGCATTCCTCTTCATCTGTCTATCTCTGATTTTATGATAACTTTTATATCTTCTATTGCATGAGTCAACTGCATAGAGAAGATTCTCAATTAATACTTGTTGAGTGAATCAAACTAAAACCTACTCCTAAATCTATTTGCCAGAGGATACATCAAGATTTCACTTTGCTTATAACTGGAGTATGCCTCTTCTTTATCTACAACAGAATCTCTATGAGAGAAGACAAAAAGCTATCTATAAGGCTATTTTCTCCTGATCTTCTGAAATGTTATTAAATAAAGCATTTTTACATATTTCTCTGGCATTTAAGTTTATGAATGTTAAAAGTCAAGATTCCTTACACACTCATCACTTTATAACCTATTGATGTATTTCTAGAATCTTCCTAGCAATGAATAATTTCCTAATATTCTTTTCTTTGACTAGTATTCTAAGTTCCTTTATATTAATTAATTATTAAATTAAAATAAAAAGAAATTTTTAAAACTAACATAAAACTATAGTTTATCAAATGTCTAGAAAGACCAAAGCTTATTGAATGTACTGACTCTGAAAGCTGTCTGAAAATGTCACAGAGTCAGCTCTTGACTAAACTGCACTTAAGGGAATCATGTATTTATTTCTGTGCCTTCTATAGAACTGAATCAAAGCTGAAGCCAATAAAGAAGCCTCATTACCATTGTCATTTGGAAATCTCATCTTCAGTTTGATGGACTATCAATATTATGTGTCTTTCTCTCAATCTTTCAAAGACACACAGCCCCTGATTCTATCTATGAATTCATCATCAGTTATATGCTATTATCTCAGTAATTGAAGAAGAGTGTAGGATTAAATTTTCTACACCAAAATGAAGAAGGACAGTATTTCTTTCATTTCTCATTCTTAGCACCTAGGTCATAAACATGGATTGATTTGAGTTTATCCTATTATCCCTAGCACCATTTTACCCCCTCAGCTTTCCACAGGCTGTAGCTAAAACCCCATGGAGAGTTTTGATGTGTGGAAGCTGGGAAAGAAATCAATTAAAAACTGCAGGCAGCTACTCTGTTTTGAAAGAAATGGAGGAAGAATTTTACCTTTGAAAACATTATCCTTTTGTTTTGGAAAGCCACTTTGTGATCCTACATGGCTTTCCCTACCCCACCCCCCAGTTAATTTGCCCTCATTCCTTATCATTCTCTGAGTCACCAGAGTCTGACCTTTGCAGCTTGAGTCTTTGTGATAGGTGGTATCTGGTTGAACTCAGTTAATGGGGTCCTTATTAAGAGAACAGAGGACAAAATTGAGAGATTTCCTCCTTCTTCACTTCAGGTCATAGCATTTCATTTTTAGAAGTAGTTGAGTCCTTCAGAAATATTTCTCTTACTAGCTAGCCCCTCATTCACTTATTTACCTTTTTCTGCTCCAGTAACACTATTTTATGCCCTTCTCCACTAAGATCTGGGCAGAAGAGTTAGGTTCTAGTGTACTAATGCCCACAAATTGCCCTTCTCTGGGTACCTCATCATCCTCTGTGCTTTCCCTTAACCCTAAGTTGATACACTCCCAGCCATCACCTCCTTGGGGACAGAGACTTGGGCTTTGTTATCAGTCTATTTCTAGGCACAGAAGAATATCTGATATCACTTCCCAGGTGGGAACCCTAGCAGTATGGGTTCAATCCCTGGGTGGGGAAGATCCCCTGGAGGAGGAAATGGCAACCCATTCCAGTACTCTGGTCTGGAGAATTCCATGGATTCTACTATAATAGTAGAATCATTTCACTACTGAAACACCTTAGCATACTTGTTGTTTAGTCACTAAGTTGTATCTGACTCTTTTGCAACCCCATGGACTGTAACTCGCCAGGCTCCTCTGTCCATGGGATTTCCCAGGCAAGAATGCCACAGTGGACTCCAATTTCCTTCTCCAGGGGATCTTCCCAACACAAAGATCAAACCCATGTCTTCTGCATTGGCAGATAGATTACCACTGAGCCATCAAGGAACGGTATCAAAGCTCAAAGTTCCATCTAGAATATAAAAATATTTTAGGATAGTCATTTGTGTTTAGTTTCCCAGGTAGTGCAGTGGTAAAAAATCTGTCTGCCAATGCAGGAGACACAAGAGACCCAGGTTCGATCCCTGGGTCAGGAAGATCCCCTAGAGTAGGAAATGGCAACCCACTCCAGTATTCTTGCCTGGAAAATTCCATGGACAGAGGAGCCTGGCGGGCTGCGGTCCATGGGGTCCCAAAGAGTCAGACACAACTGAACATGCACAAACACTTGTGCTTACTTACTGCGTGCTGCATATATTTAAACCTTTCAAAACTTAATGACCTGGGACTTCCCTGGCATTCCAGTGTTAAGAATCTGAATTGTAAAGGAGGGGGACATGGATTTGATCCCTGGTGGAGAAAACCAGTCCATTCTGAAGGAGATCAGCCCTGGGATTTCTTTGGAAGGAATGATGCTAAAGCTGAAACTCCAGTACTTTGGCCACCTCATGCAAAGAGTTGACTCATTGGAAAAGACTCTGATGCTGGGAGGGATTGGGGGCAGGAGGAGAAGGGGACAACCGAGGATGAGATGGCTGGATGGTATCACTGACTTGATGGACATGAGTCTGAGTGAACTCTGGGAGTTGATGATGGACAGGGAGGCCTGGCATGCTGCAATTCATGGGGTCGCAAAGAGTCAGACACGACTGAGCGACTGAACTGAACTTAACTGGAGAAACTGAGACACCACATGCTGCGGAAAAACTAAGCCTGCGTGCTGCAACTGCTGAAACATGCATGCTGTGGAGCCTATGTGTCACAACTAGAGAATCTGTGTGCCACAATGCAAGATCTCACACGATACGATAAGGATCCCAGGGCCACAATTAAGACCTGACCTGACACAATCAAATAAATAAATAATAAATTAAACAAATAGAATTTGTTTCATCTCATAATAATACTGTCTCATAGGTGACTCTGTGAGGATTCATTAGAAAAGTTATAGAAAATACCCATCAGTGTCTCTGGCACATTGAACTAAATCTTCCTACTCTTGTGTCAGGATGAATGTATTTTTAAAATCTGGCTAGCCTTCCTCTTTCCCACAGAGTAATAGAGATGTTTTTTAAAAAATCTCAGAACGGTCACTCAATCAAAATTACCAAATGTTGAAAAGGTCAAAGCAGTATAGCATACCTTTATAATCATAGATTTTTGCATGCATTAACATTCCAGTCTCTGATTCTTAAAGAAAAGATTTTAATAAGGGTCCTAAATGGCCACACATTAATCCTCTCCCATGACAATAGTTGTTCCTTTTCTGGAAAATGTACAAATGTAACCTCTGCTGACACTGAATTTCAATTTCGATGCCACACAGTGCTTCTGGTTTTGATAACAAATGGATACCCAAGAGAAAAGCAATAGCAAACACACAAGATGCTCACAAAAGGAAAAGGCTTTCAAATATGTGGTGGGTTAATTTCATCCAAACTGCCAGGTCTAGAAAATTATGTAATTGACATCCCTACTTAAGAATATTTCGAATTTTTGCATGGCTGGGCTGGGATTTTTACACAGGCTTTAAACAAGCAATCAAGCATCTGCTTCCCAAATTAAAGAACCAAAAAGACTAACTGGTGTGAGTTCATGATTACAATGTCAAATATTTCTTTGTAACTGTTGGACCATTTTCAACTCAATCAATTTTATTTTTATTTTTCATGATATTTCCAGGGATAACATAGACTCATAATCACAGTCTGTTAGCGTTATAAAGGGCTTTAGGGACCTCTTAGCCCATCCTTCTCATTTTATAGATGAGAAAACTGAGGACCACAGAGGGTAAGTGGCTTGTCTAAGGTCACAGAGTTAGTGGCTAAGCCAGAATAACACTGAGTCAGCTGGAATTACAAATAGACAGCTACTGAAATTATTTCATATACATTCCATTTTCATCTAAATTTCTCTTTAAGAAAGTACATAATGCATTGATGATGAGGGATTTACAAAACAAGTTGCTTGGGTCACCTGAAGACAACTACAAAAATAGGAAGGATAAACACTTTTATATTCAAGAGCTGAGGTCTCCTAAGGAAAAGTTCAGCATTTCATTCCTGTCACTCCAACAGCCTTTTGGACCAAGACTTTGCAAGAAGCTTAGGCAACGTGTCACTCAAATCAATTCCAGAAGCATCTAGTCTCAGAGAAATCAGATTTATAACTTGATAAGAGCTCAAAATGTATTCTTTTAAAGTAATTTGGTGCAAAATATGCAAAACATACTTTCAAGTACTAAGGAAAGACATTGGCATAATAGTGGTTGGTAAGGCTGGGTGCAAAGACATGGTAGAAAAGACTCAGGAATAGCATGGTGTTTATGCTACAGACAAGCACACAATCTGTAAAAGAGATAGATCAGCATCTAATCTGTATTCACTCTAGTAGATCTGAAAGCAAAATGAACTTGTGTTAAGAGAGCCCGGCCTAAGAGGCTTATTTTGAAGATCTGTAATATGACTTGTAATAGGACCTGGTTTTACAATTCTTGTTTTGGCAGAATAAAAAGAGGTTTCATTTTACTTGACAGTGGTCCAAAAATACAAACAACAAAAAATGGAAATAATGCTTACATGTGATTAACCTTCATTAACAGGGCTACGTTAGAAATCCTTCTCTTCTCTGTTTTTGGCAATAAGGAGAATTGCGTTGTCTTGGTGATGCGGGATTTTACTCTATGGTTTCTTCTTTGCAGGCAAAAGATTAGATTTAGTTCTGGAGGTTTCTTCCTCTGGCATCAGAGTAGAAAGATATTTTTTTAATCCCTCAAGACTCAGGTTGCCTTCACACACATTGGCTTGAGTTGGATAAACCCTGCCAGCAATCCTAGAACTGTTTTGACCTACTTCCTCAAGTATTAAAATGCATACCCCAACAGCTTCTTTTATCCTTATTTTCTGTTGCATTCACATATTGAAGAAAAAATAAAATCAGAGAGTAAATGTGGATTTCCAAGAGGCAACCTCTTGTCACCTGGCTTACCTACTATGCTAGTTATTTTCCATTTGTTCTCCCAATGCAAGATCCACTCTCAGTCCTATTTGGTGTTCGGGAAACCTGGTTCTCTTGACTGCATATGGTGGTTCTCTTACCCTCTGGCTTTCTGTTGAATTTGACAAAGTGAAAATAGAGAAATCTCACTGATGTTCTTGCAAGAGCCATATGTCTTTATGGCAAGAGCTCTTGTTGGCTGGTTTCTCTCCCCAGGTCCCTGCTTTCATTGAAGTGAAGTGAAGTTTCTCAGTCATGTTTGACTCTTTGCCACCCCATGGACTGTCGCCTACCAGGCTCCTCAGTCCATGAAATTTTCCAGGCAAGAATACTGAAGTGGATTGCCATTTCCTTCTCCAGGGGATCTTCCCGACTCAGGGATCAAACCCAGGTCTTCCACATGTAGGCAGACACTTTACCATCTGAGCCACCAGGGAAGCCTGCTTTCATTGGACTCTGGTGAAATAATTTTATTCTGTACTTTCTTCTGGTCAAAGGGTGGAATGACTTCCAACTGTTGCTAATCCCCGAATGCCTCATATTTCCAAGATGGCTTCCTCACCTTTGTCTCCACCTCTGTACATAATACTGTTATAGTTTCCTTAAATTCTTTTTAGTTAAACCTTTTGTATCAGCCCTTTGTTTCTTTCCCAGACACTAACTGATAGGCCACTCTCACCATATATCTATTCTGTTTCCCATTAGCATAATTATTCTTGAAGGCAGAGAAGGCAAAGGCTGCTAGGGTCCTCAATATTGACTGCAAAGCCATGCAACTGACATTCAACTGAGAAAGCTGTTTGGTACAGTAGGCAGATAGTACACTGTCTTGTCTTATTAAATGCTAAGTCGCTTCTGTTGTGTCCGACTCTGTGTGACCCCATAACAGCCCCCAGGGTCCTCCTTTCACAGGATTCTCCAGGGAAGAATACCGGAGTGGGTTGCCATTTCCTTCTCCAAGGAAAAGCTGCCTTCAAAAGCCATCATCAAAACCATTTCAGCACATATAGCCTGCTAATGAGCTAGAATGACTCATTTCTTTGATTTGGACTATGATTTCCAAAGTCCAATGTTTTTATTTTATAGCCAGAGGGAATAAAATGTGGTATTCAGTTTATATTGTGTCCAGATATAATAACAAAATTATTTTGTTTCACATAGGTGAAACTTGTGGCTTTTTAGAAGTCTTATCTGTGAAAAGGATTATGTGGAGGGATTAATAAACTGTAGGAATCACTGATCTTCTTGGGTCTCTGAAGATCTTTGATCTCTCAAAAGATCTTGGTTTCCTATCACTAAAATTTGGGATTTACCATCTGGAATTGTATTCCTTCAGGTCAATTACTTATTCACATGTGTTAAAAAACAAACAAACAAACATTTCTTGGGCACTTCCCACTACCTGTTCTAGTCTTTGTGCTGGAAACTAAAACTATGGGGGAATGTGAAAAGAATGTGTACAATAAATCAATAAACAAATGAATAACTTAGATGGTTTATAAATGCATGCAGAGAAGGAAATAAAAGAGGGCAATGTAATCAAGAGATGGATCAGAGAGACTTTCCATAACGTGGCCGAGAAAGGCGTCAGATCCCACTCAACCTGAAACCCAGATGACAAGAAAAAGCCAGATCTGGAAAGGTCTAGGGCAGGGGTTCAGCAGACTATAGTGACCTGTGCACCCAATGCAGCTCATCTTCGGCAAATAAAGTAGCTTTATTGGAATAGAGGAGTAGAATCAGGCTGTTTGGTTTGTGTTCTGTCTACGGCTGCTTCCCTGCTACAATGGCAGAACTGGGTAGTTGCTACAGAGACCACATGGATCCCAAAGGTGAAAATACTTACCACCTGACCTTCTACAGTCAAAGTCTGTTGAATTTGGTCCTGGGGAAGAACATTCCAAAGATAAAGAAGGCTAATTCAAGGGCTTTAAGAGAGGAACCTACTTGGAGGTCCATGTGACTGCATGTAAGATAAAAAGTGGAGGGAGAGAATGTCTGGAATGTGTAGAGTCAAGACCATAATAAGCAGATTGTTTTCATTCTACATAGGGAATGAAGATTTTTTAAAAATTTGTATCTGAGAGTGAAGTGAACTATGTTTACTTTTGCAGTAAATATCTTCTAGGAGATATGGTTTCAAATACAGATTTTTATCTTATTTCCTACTAATAAATATCTACATAGATAAAATAATTGGTCTCATTTTAGAGGAGAAAAAAAGTAAAACTAAGAGAATTTAAGTGAGTGTTCAGAGATCAAAGAGCAAGTGACTGAGCTGAGACCTGCCCAAATCCAAGAGGGTGGTGACTGCATGAGAAATGAGAGCTTTTTTATTTTCAAGCCTCTATAGCTCAATGGTGCTCATATATAATAATGATATAATTGGAGGAGTAGACAGACAGTCCGTCCCCTTGAATGCATCTTCTGTATGTTAAGTGATGCCTGAAATTCCAATATTAGAAGGTCAACCATTCTGCAGCTTTGCCTAGGTTACAGAATAACTGTTCCAATTCAGTTTGTTCATTTAGGTACTAACAATTCTAAAGAGCAATTAAAGAAGTGCACTACATTCATATAAAAATAAGTCATGAATAATTGCAGCTTTTCTGTCCTGAACACAGATGTCTTTGGAAAAGTTTCAGTTTGATGACAACTGCAGACTTTCTGGCCGGTGTGTGACAGATACCCTTGAGAACAGGGACCAGCTCCTACCTTTCCTTGTATCCCCAGGCCTTGGCTCAGGTCCTTGGCAAGCTTGAGATGCTGAGAATGTCTTAGATGCAAATCATTTCAGATTGAACACCAAAATAGAATTTTTCATGACTCTGAACTTGCATGCAAAATGTGAGTAAAACTGTGTGGTCTAATTGAAAATGCCCAAATCAGGCTGTTTCTCTTCTCTTGACTCTCTGACCCTACCACCTGCCAGCGCCTCCCCACATGCAGAAATGGGATCTGGCAGATCATATTAATTGAACACTAAAGTGAGAGGGAGCAGAAGGGCAGGGGGATCCTTCTCTTCAGATTTGCCACCTTCTTCTGCCACAGCTTTCCTCTCTCCCTCATCCATGATCCTACTGAAACTCCCACAGGTCTCTCTGGATGTTCTGTGCCAAAGCTTGAGCCTACAAACCCTGTGCTGACTCCTCTGAGGCTCTGCCTCTTCATAAGCTGGAAATCAGTAGCATGAACTGGAGGAAGGAAGAAAGGAGGGAAGAAGTAAAGCAAGGAAAGAAGGAAGGAAGAAATGGAGGGAGGGAAGGAACAGGGGAGAGATGGTGAGAGGGAGTGAAAGGTTGTTGCTGAATCACACAAAGACGCTGGGATCCTTGGCCTCAGGAGGAGAAGAATTCAATCCAGGGCAAGAGACAAGGCTTGATCACTCAGAGCTTTCATGTAATAAAGTTTTATTAAAGTATAAAGGAATACAGAGAAAATTTCTGACATAGATATCAGAAGAGGGTAGAAAAAGTACCCCCTTGGTAGTGTTAGCAATGGAGTTATATACTCTCCAATGAATCCCAAGAATGTCTGGAGGTTGTAAAGTTTTCACCAGACCTACTCCCATAATTTACATTTTAAGATAACATGATTAGCCAGGTTTAATACAGAGACTGTCCTCTGGCAGGATACATAATCCTAAAGCATGTAAAGGAAAAAAGAAACTTTTTCCTTTCTTCCTCCTTGAGAATTCCAGACCCCTCTCTCCTTGGGGACCCCTAGACTTCTTCTCAACCTGCCTAGGAAATGACTCTCTCAGGAGGAATGGAAAGGGGAGAGGAAGGGATTAAGAAAGTGAGGAAGGAATGAAAGGTGAGAACTATGACAGCATTCTTAACTGGACCACTGTGGACAAACAAGGAAAGTATAAGAAAAGAGGATGGCACTTGACAGAACATGACCCTCCTATGACCACAAAGCCAAACCTCTATCAAGGAAGTCAGAATTATATGTATATGGTATGTGGTGATATTCAGATCCCTTGAGGTTGTGGGTGGTGATTCTCTAGAGTTGCCCTATCCAACAGTGTGGCCACTCACTACAGGTGACTGCTGAACACATGAAAGGCAGTGCAACATGCTAAAATGATCATATTTTGGATATATTGGTTTAAATAAAATACATCATTAAAATGAACTCCACTTGCTTAGTTTTATTATTTTTTAAACATATTTATTAGAAAAAATTTAATAACATATTACATATGTGGCATTGTACAGTGCTGTTCTGGGCTTCCCTGGTGGCTCAGTGGGTAAAGCATCTGCCTCCAATGTGGGAGACACGAGTTTGATCCCTGGGTTGGGAAAATCCCCTGGAGAAAGAAATGGCAACCCACTCCAGTACTCTTGCCTGGAAAATCCCATGGACTAAGAAGCCTGGTAGGCTACAGTCCGTGGGGTCGCAAAGAGTCGGACACAACTGAGCAACTTCACTTCACAGTGCTGTTCTAGAGGTTCAAAAAAATCTGGAAATTCTGGAAAAAGGAGAGATGAAGGGAGAGGATATAACCAGAAGAAAGGTAAAAAACTCTAACCCAGTTTCCCAATTTGAATATAGAAAAGACTTCACACATCATTATTTCTCTTTTCCAAATAAAATAATACATTAAACCCCCCACATCTGCTGAAAGCTCACATCACTGAAAAGAAGCACCATCCAAATCATGGCTTGTCCTCAATCAGTGTCAGATGGTTCTGTTTTGCTCCCTGCAAAACTCTCTAAGATCTTTAAAAGCAAGGACCATGCCTTGTAATTTTTCTTTATTCATGAAGTAAAGTGAAAGTCGCTCAGTTGTGTCTGAATTTTTGTGACCCTATGGACAATATAGTCCATGGAATTCTCTAGGCCAGAATACTGGAGTGGGTACCCTTTCCCTTCTCCAGAGGATCTTCCCAATCCAGGGATCAAACCCATGTATCCCATATTGCAGACAGATTCTTTACCAGCTGAGCCACAAAGGAAGCTTATTCATCATAGGTCTACCAAAATAATGCACAAAAGCACTCAACAATTATCAACCATATGATTCACTAAAATAAGAAGATGAGTAGAGTTTTAGAATAGACAGTTACTGAGTTAATGATCAGTTTGGTCTGTGCATTTGTACGTGTGTGTGTGTGTGTGTGTGCTTATGGATATAAGTCTCGCGATATTTCAGTTCAGTTCAGTTGCTCAGTTGTGTCCAGCTCTTTGTGACCTCATGAATTGCAGCATGCCAAGCCTCTCTGTCCATCACCAACTCCTGGAGTCCACCCAAACCCATGTCCATTGTGTTGTGATGCCATCCAACCATCTCATCTTCATCCCTTCTCCTGCCCTCAATCTTTCCCAGCATCAGGGTCTTTTCAAATGAGTCAGCTCTCTGCGTCAGGTGGCCAAAGTATTAGAGTTTCAGCTTCAACATCAGTCCCTCCAAAAAACACCCAAGACTGATCTCCTTTAGGATGGACTGGTTGGATCACCTTGCAATCCAAAGGACTCTCAAGAGTCTTCAACAACACAGTTTAAAAGGATCAATTCTTTGGTGCTCAGCTTTCTTTATAGTTCAACTCTCACATCCATACATGACCACTGGGAAAACCATAGCCTTGACTAGACAGACCTTTGTTGGCAAAGTAATGTCTCTGCTTTTTAATATGCTGTCTGCTGCTGCTGCTGCGTCACTTCAGTCGTGTCCGACTCTGTGTGACCCCATAGATGGCAGCCCACCAGGCTCCCCCGTCCCTGGGATTCTCCAGGCAAGAACACTGGAGTGGGTTGCCATTTCCTTCTCCAATATATGAAAGTGAAAAGTGAAAGGGAAGTCGCTCAGTCATGTCCGACTCTTCACAATCCCGTGGACTGCAGCCTACCAGGTTCCTCTGTCCATGGGATTTTCCAGGCAAGAGTACTGGAGTGGGGTGCCATTGCCTTCTCCAAATATGCTGTCTAGTTTTGTCATAACTTTCCTTCCAAGGATTAAGTGTCTTTATTCATTTCATGGCTGCAATCACCATCTGAGTGATTTTGGAGCCCAGAAAAATAAAGTCAGCCACTGTTTCCCCATCTATTTGCCATGAAGTGATGGGACCTGATGCCATGATCTTCGTTTTCTGAATGCTGAGCTTTAAGCCAACTTTTTCACTCTCCTCTTTCACTTTCATCAAGAGGTTCTTTAGTTCTTCTTCACAATATTTAGCAGGATGTTATTAAGCATGATTTCTGCCTCCTCAGATATTTTGCTAGGGAAATGTGTTGTGCTGTGCTCAGTTACTCAGCTGTGTTTGGTTCTTTGTAACCCCAAGGACTGTAGCCAGCCAGGCTCCTCTCTCCATTGTATTTTCCAGGCAAGTTACTGAAGTGGGTTGCCATTTTCTTCTCCATGGGATCTCCTGAACCCAGGGATTGTGCCAGCATCTTCTGCATTGGCAGGGGGGTTCTTTACCACTGTGAATATTTAATAGTAATACACAGGAAGTGTCATAACAGTCATATTCCTGATGAGGATGACATGTTCAGTTTTCACTCTAACTAAAAGTGGTTTCCTCACCCTCCCCACCTTGGAGCTTTTAGCAAAAAATACTGTGACTCCTACAATCATAACGTCTCTTCCAAAGATATTGGTAACAAAAATGCTTGAATTAGAGACCAGGCGTATTATAGTATCACTCGTCCATGCCTTCCACAAAGACTTAAAACTCGAATAAATCATAAGGGGTTTGAAGCTAAAAATAAATAGAACAGATCATATGCTAGAACAGAACCAATCAGTAATACTATATCTATTTTCTCAGGCATGGTATTTTTGAGGAGGTACCCAAGACTCATAGCAGAACCCAAAGTATGTTGATATACTAAGTATGTACTAGGTATAGATCCAAGAACTATGCAAATAATTGTCTATAATTTAGGAATTTTAATTCCCATTTTACAGATTAGGCAAATGAAACTTCGAGACACCAGCTCATTAGTGTTCACATATTTAGTCTGCTTTTGGCTAGGACTTATAATCAAATATGTCTATGACTAGTTTGCATAATTTTTCCTTTGCATAAGTGATTCTTTTTTTTTTTTGTCTTGATCTTTTGTAGTAAGTTGTATATCATTCTCCTTGCAGAATGTTTCTTCACTCATTATCAAAGCATCTTTCTGTTTGTTCTAAGAAGTCCACAGGTAAAGATTCTTTCAGGGATTGTTGTGGTCCATATCTAAACTATTTGAATCATGATTATAACACATGCAGTAGGAAGAGCTCAGAAGAGGAGCTTTCTGTATGAACCTGTTTTCATGAGGCCCACTGGTGCATGAGTAATAGACTGTATACTGCACGTACAGAACTTTACCCCAGTGCTCTGATGATCCCAAAAAACCAGAAAACACATGTGGCACTGTATCCTGGGGCATCAGCAAAGCATGCACTGTATTGCTTTATTTTGTAAACTGAAAATCTAGCCTGTGCTGTGCTGTGCTTAGTTGCTGAGTCCTGTCCAACTCTTATGCAATGCCATGGACTGCAGCCTGCCACACTCCGCTGTCCATGATTCTCCAGGCAAGAATACTAGAGTGGGTTGCCATGCCTTCCTCCAGGGGATCTTCCCAACCCAGGGATCAGACCCAGGTCTCCGCATTGCAGGTGGATTCTTTACCATCTGAACCACCAGGGAAGCCCAAGAATACTGGAGTGAGTATCCTATCTCTTCTCCAGGGGATCTTCCTGACCCAGGAATTGAAACGGGGTCTCCTGCATTGCAGAAGGATTCTTTACCAGATGAGCCACCAGCGAAGCCCCAAACCTGGCCTATGTAACTTCCAAAACACAGTTCAGTTCGTGAAGGTAAGAGCTGTGAAATTTTCATTTCATTTTTGTGACAGTCACCTGGTTTTACATCTTAGAATGCTTACAACATTAAAAAAAAATCTGAAGATAAATGAAAAACCCCTAAAGTTTGTGTGAGTGAGAATGGAGGAGATTGTAGGAATGGGAAATAAAGACATTGATGCTGCATGTATTTATGACTTTTAATTCTTGAGAAAAAGAATTGTCGAGAAAAACTGAAGCTTTTAGATAACAAGTCAAGGTCTTGAAGTTTTCTAACTTCAACTTTTCTTGGTGCTGACCCTTGGCTTCTGTAAACAACTGTCAAATAGAATATTTAGATTCATACATTTTTCTATTCAGTTCAGTTCAGTCGCTCAGTCATGTCCAACTCTTTGTGACCCCGTGGACTGAAGCACACCAGGCATCCCTGTCTATCACCAACTCCGGGAGTTTACCCAAACTCATGCCATTGAGTTGGTGATGCCATCCAAACATCTCATCCTCTGTTGTCCCCTTCTCCTCCTGCCCCCAATCCCTCCCAGCATCAGGATCTTTTCAAATGAGTCAGCTCTTCACATCAGGTGGCCAAAATATTGGATTTTCAACTTCAATGTCAGTCCTTCCAATGAACATTCAGACTGATCTCCCTTAGGATGGACTGGTTGGATCTCCTTGGAGTCTAAAAGACTCTCAAGAGTCTTTTCCAACACCACAGTTCAAAAGCATCAATTCTTCAGTGCTCAGCTTTATTTATAGTCCAACTCTCACATCCATACATGACTATGGAAAAACCATAGCCTTGACAAGACAGATCTTTGTTGGCAAAATACTGTCTCTGCTTTTGAATATGCTATCTAGGTTGGTCATAACTTTCCTTCCAAGGAGTAAGTGTCTTTTAATTTCATTGGCCGCAGCCACCATCTGCAGTGATTTTGGAGCCCAAAAAAATAGTCAGCCACTGTTTCCACTGTTTTCCCATCTATTTGCCATGAAGTGATGGGACCAGATGCCATGATATTAGTTTTCTGAATGTTGAGTTTTAAGCCAGCTTTTTCACTCTCCTCTTTCTCTTCCATCAAGACATTCTTTAGTTCTTCTTCACTTTCTGCCATAAGGGTGGTGTCATCTGCATATCTGAGGTTATTTATATTTCTCCCAGCAATCTTGATTCCAGCTTGTGCTTCATCCAGCCCAGTGTTGCTCATGATGTATTATGCATATAAGTTAATTAAGCAGGGTGACAATATACAGCCTTGATGAACTCTTTTTCCTATTTGAAACCAATCTGTTGTTCCTCTATTTCTTTGCACTGATCACTGAGGAAGTCTTTCTTGTCTTTCTTTGCTATTCTTTGGAACTCTGCATTCAAATGGGTATATCTTTCCTTTTCTCCTTTGCTTTTAGCTTTTCTTCTTTTCACAGCTATTTGTAAGGCCTCCTCAGAAAACCATTTTGCTTTTTGCATTTCTTTTTCTTGAGGATGGTCTGGATCCTTGCTTCCTGTACAGTGTCCTCAACCTCTGTCCATACTTCACCAAGCACTCTATCAGATCTAGTCCCTTAAATCTATTTTTCACTTCCACTGTATAGTCATAAGGGATTTGATTTAAGGTCATACCTGAATGGTCTAGTGGTTTTCCATACTTTCTTCAACTTAAGTCTGAATTTGGCAACAAGGAGTTCATGATCTGAGCCACAGTAATCTCCTGGTCTTGTTTTTACTGACTGTACAGGGCTTCTCTATCTTTGGCTGCAAAGAATATAATCAATCTGATTTTGGTGTCGACTATCTGGTGATGTCCATGTGTAGAGTCTTCTCTTGTGTTGTTGGAAGAGGGTGTTTGCTATGACCAGTGTGTTCTCTTGGCAAAACTCTATTAGCTTTCTCCCTGCTTCATTTTGTACTCCAAGGCCAAATTTGGCTGTTACTCCAGGTGTTTCTTGACTTCCTACTTTTTCATTCCAGTCCCCTATAATGAAAAGGACATCTTTTTGAGTGTTAGTTCTAAAAGGTCTTGTAGGTCTTCATAAAACCATTCAACTTCAGCTTCTGCAGCATTACTGGTTGGGGCATACACTTGGATTACCATGATATTGAATGGTTTGCTTTGGAAACAAATAGAGATCAGTCTGTCATTTTTGAGATTGCATCCAAGTACTGTATTTCAGACTCTTATGTTGACTATGATGGCTACTCTATTTCTTCTAGGGATTCTTGCCCACAGTAGTAGATATAATGGTCATCTGAGTTAAATTCACCCATTCCAGTCCATTTTAGTTCGCTGATTCTAAAATTTCAATGTTCACTCTGGCCATTTCCTGTTTGACCACTTCCAGTTTGCCTTGATTCATGGACGTAACACTCCACATTACTGTGCAATATTGCTCTTTTCAACACTGGACTTTGCTTCTATCACCAGTCACATCCATAACTGAGTGTTGGTTTTGCTTTGGCTCCATCTCTTCATTCTTTCTGGAGTTATTTCTCCACTGATCTCCAGCAGCATATTGGGCACCTACCAACCTGGGGAGCTCATTTTTCAGTGTTCTATCTTTTTGCCTTTTCATACTGTTCATGGGGTTCTCAAGGCTAGAATACTGAAGTGGTTTGCCATTCCCTTCTCCAGTTGACCAGATTTTGTCTGTGTTTAGTCTTTCAGTTGTGTCCGAATGACTCTTTGCGACCCTATGGACTGTGGCCTTCCAGGCTCCTCCATCCATGGGATTTTCTGAGCAAGTATAGTGGAATGGGTTGCCATTTCCTTCTCCAGGGGATCTTCCAGACCCAAGGATCAAACCGGCATCTCTTGTGTCTCTGGCACTGCTGGTGGATTCTTTACCTCTGAGCCACTGGCTTCCCTATATTTTTCTATAAAACATTTAAAAATTGAATTTAGGTCTTAGCTCTAGGCCAAAGAAGCATCCTTTGATTCTGTTCTTCCACAGAGGCTTTGATTTGCTTTTAAACAGGTCTGATTTCCATTTTGAAACCAACTGAGAGGAATTCAGGGCAAAGCTGGGAGGTATCCAGAACAGTTCCCACAGGGGTTGAAAAGTCAGAGCAGAGATGCTAGACCTCAGAATATTCTCTTCTATTGAGAACTTTTATTCTTGAAAGCCTGACGTGACAAAATGGGAATTTTGGATCATTCATATGAGTTTAGAAAAAAATTGGATCTCTTTCACACAGCTAAAGAAAGAACACATGGTTCAGACCTCAGCCAACACTTAAATTATAAGTGTTAATGAAATCTTTTTCTCATAAGAGAGCACAGGAAGTGAACAGGAGGTAAGTGGAAAGCTGAGGTTGAGGAGTAGTAGTAGTGGGGTGAACGGTGATGGTGTAAAATGGAAATTAAAAGTTTTTAGCATGGTGGAGGTGATGATGGTGTAGTTGATGACAGTGGAAGTGATGGTGGAGAAGGTGATTATAATGGCAGTGATGATGCTGAAGGTGATATAGTGGAAGTGACGGTGATGGAGGTGATGGTGATGATGATGGAAATGAAGGTGATGGTGTTGGAGACAATGGTGAAGGTGATGATGGTGTAATTGATGACAGTGGAAGTGATGGTGATGGAGGTGATGGTGGAGAAAGTGGTGATGGAGGTGATGGTAGTGAAGGTGATTATAATGGAGATGATGCTGCCAAAGGTGATGATGGTGGAAGTGATGGTGATGGAGGTGAAAGTGATGATGATGGAAATGAAGGTGATGGTGTTGGAGGTGATGATGGTGGTGGTCATGATGATGATGATGTGGTGGCAGCAGTGGAGGTGGTAGAAGTGATGTAATGATGGAGGTGGTGGTGGCTGTAGTGTTGGTGGAAAGAAAGTCTTGAATAAGAAAAATGTATGCAGAAATGGGGCAATTGGTTTTCTAAAGAAGCATCTCATTAGCTCCCTAGTCATTCATTCCCTGAAATATCTCTCCTTTGCCACATTAATTTAGGCTTTTGAAATATTTTACTTCATTGACTACATTGTATCATTTATAGGCTTTATGTTTCCCCCACTGTGATCAATTGAAGTCTGAATATAAGATGCTGTTTTGTTGTTGTTGTTGAGGAGGAGAGACAGAGATGCTCCCCCAGCTTCTTTTATGTCATAAAACTCCACAATATGATACAAAACACTGACTAGTTTCCTTCACTGATGGTTCTGTCTTAGAAGAAATTCCCAGAAAATAATTTTTCCAAAGGAGAAACCCAGGGTTTTGAAAGACATAACAAGCAGGGACAATCGTTTTGCCTGGGAAATGTTATTTATTCTATTTTTAACATGATGCCCTTTCTCTTGTGCTTCTGTGTTATCAGAAAACTCTTCTGGGGAAACCTCTGGGCTCATTTCATTGACAATAAAGATAAGATCAATTATTTGAATAAACTGTTGTGACAAACTTGAAGAATGCTAGCAGGAGAGGCTCAGAGTGAAACCCAAGGTGAGGACCCTTCTCTATGTCACATCATTATCCATGTTTTTTGCATGCAGAGTTCCAAAGTGAGTATCAGCAGGGAGTAAAGAAAATAACACCAATGCAACATAAAACTAACATCTATTTGCACACACGCCAAGGGAATCCTGGATAAAGAAGAGCTAGAAATACAGATATTGCTAGAAAATATGACTTTCGAATTATTCCTTAAAAGTTTAAAAGGCTTGGATTAAACCAGATTTAAGGAACTGGCCTTGAAACATCTTATACAACAGTCTAAATTAGTGTAATGCAAAGGCTAGCTCAAGGTCCATTTTATAAAATGCTGATTCTTGGGCACTATCCTCACAATTTCTAATTCAAAATTGTAAACCAGGGGTGGGGCTTAGGAATCTCTGTTTCACTTTCAGACTCTTTTCAGGAAGTTCTTGGACAGCCTACCAGAATTCAGAAAGAGCTGATATAGTGTTTTGTCCACAGTGATAAATCTGTCATCAGTAACAGTGACTGTAGCTTGAAATCATTCTTCATATTTATATAAACAAAAAGTAAAGACCAAGAAGAAGTAAAAGAGGTTGCAAAAGATTTAAATTTGCATAACATGAGAAATAAGAGCAATTATTTACTAAAATATGAAAAGGGGATGGACATCCATTTGAGGGGATGTTCCCAAGGTCAACAAGTCTGAACTGTTGAGATCTCATCCAATTAGAAATGTCTACTGATCACAATTGCACTCATCTCACATGCTAGTAAAGTAATGAATGCTCAAAATTCTCCAAGCCAGGCTTCAGCAATACATGAACTGTGAAAATTCACATGTTCAAGCTGGTTTTAGAAAG
>SJXQ01012164.1:0-54678 GCA_006408695.1 Aepyceros melampus
GGCGATTCATGGGGTCGCAAAGAGTCGGACACGACTGCATGACTGAACTAACTGAACTAAATGGAATGAGAATCAGGCAGCCTTTGCCGCAGCCATACATATAAAGGACAGGAATGCTGGTCCCCCAGACCAGCTGGAGTTTAGGGAGCTGGAGTTTAGGCATTGTGGAACAAAATCCCAGGGCAAGGGCTCTTGTTGACTGTGGAGAGATAGATTGAGGGGATGTGAAGAAATGCTGGTGGAAGAAAGCCAGGCAGCCATGGAAGCAAGGCAATACTGCTGAGTCACATGTAGGAAGCAGAGCCATCACGATAGCCTCTCTTTCCCCACAAGCCAGCACCAGCATTTGAACAATAGAGAGGCTGGCCCATCAAATGTCTGATACACTGAATTACAGAGTAGGTTCTCCCCCCGCTCCCCCAGGGTTCCCCTTAAGTGACTGACACAACAATCTAGAGAGAAGGACCTCAGGCAAGGGAGCCTTCAAAGTGCCTGAATGAATGGAGCTACAGAGAAAGACTAGCCAAAGAGGCCTTCTGATCACCAGCTACAAGAGGCTTGGAAAAACTTTGATAGGGCCATAATTCCTGTGCTGTAAGCAGTCTGTGTTCCACAAGCTAAGCAGCTGAGCCACATTCACACATAACTCTCACTGGGGCAGATCTGCCACAGGCAAAAACAGTCTTGCATCTTTGGACCTGGGGTTGCTCCTACCAGCCGCCGCCCCCAGCCTCAGGTGGGGGGTAGCTCCTCCCGGCTGCTCCTGCGCTGTCGCAGCCTGGCACTCTCTGCCACTGCCCCTGAACTCGGATGAGGAGTAGCTCCTTTCGTCTGCCACCACTGACCTCGGAAATGGGGTACCTTCTCCTGGCCGCTAACTCTGACCTCACCAGATGGTCAACATCAAAATCAGACTGATTATATTCTTTGCAGCCAAAAATGGAGAAGCTCTATACAGCCAAAAAAAAAAAGACTAGGAGCTAACTGTGGCTCAGATCATGAACTCCTTATTGCCAAATTCAGACTTAAATTGAAGAAAGCAGGGAAAACCACTAGATCATTCAGGCATGACTTAAGTCAAATCCTTTATGATTATACAGTTGAAGTGAGAAATAGATTTAAGGAACTGGATCTGATAGATAGAGTTCCTGGTGAACTATGGATGGAGTTTCTTGACATTGTACAGGAGACAGGGATCAAGACCATCCTCATGGCAAAGAAATGCAAAAAAGCAAAATGGCTGTCTGGGGAGGCCTTACAAATAGCTGTGAAAAGAAGAGAAATGAAAAGCAAAGGAGAAAAGGAAAGATATAAGCATCTGAATGCAGAGTTCCAAAGAATAGCAAGGAGAGATAAGAAAGACTTCCTCAGTGAACAATGCAAAGAAATAGAGGAAAACAACAAATGGAAAAGACTAGAGATCTCTTCAAGAAAATCAGAGATACTAAGGAAACATTTCATGCAAAGATGGGCTCAATAAAGGACAGAAATGTTTCCAAAGAATAGCAAGGAGAGATAAGAAAGACTTCCTCAGTGAACAATGCAAAGAAATAGAGGAAAACAACAAATGGAAAAGACTAGAGATCTCTTCAAGAAAATCAGAGATACCAAGGAAACATTTCATGCAAAGATGGGCTCAATAAAGGACAGAAATTGTATGGCCCCAACAGAAGCAGAAGATATTAAGATGAGGTGGCAAGAATACACAGAAGAACTGTACAAAAAAGATCTTCAAGACCAAGATAATCATGATGGTGTGATCACTCACCTAGAGCCAGACATCCTGGAATGTGAAGTCAAGTGGGCCTTAAAGCATCAATACAAACAAAGCTAGTGGAAGTGATGGAGTTCCAGTTGAGCTATTTCAAATCCTGAAAGATGATGCTGTGAAAGTGCTGCACTCAATATGCCAACAGATTTGAAAAACTCAGCAGTGGCCACAGGACTGGAAAAGGTCAGTTTTCATTCCAATTCCAAAGAAAGGCAATGCCAAAGAATGCTCAATCTATCACACAATTGCATTAATCTCACACACTAGTAAAATAATGCTTAAAATTCTTCAAGCCAGGTTTCAGCAATACATGAATAGTGAACTTCCAGATGTTCAAGCTGATTTTAGAAAAGGCAGAGGAATGAGTGATCTAATTACCAACATCTGTTGGATCATTGAAAAAGCAAGAGAGTTCCAGAAAAACATATATTTCTTCTTTATTGACTATGCCAAAGCCTTTGACTGTGTGGATCACAATAAACTGTGGCAAATTCTGAAAGAGATGGGAATACCAGACCACCTGATGTGCCTCTTGAGAAACCTATAGGCAGGTCAGGAAGAAACAGTTAGAACTGGACATGGATCAACAGACTGGTTCCAAACAGAAAAAGGAGTACGTCAAGACTATATATTGTCACCCTGCTTATTTAACTTATATGCAGAGTACATCATGAGAAATGCTGGGCTGGAAGAAACACAAGCTGGAATCAAGATTGCCAGGAGAAATATCAATAACCTCAGATATGCCGGTGACACCACTCTTGCGGCAGAAAGTGAAGAGGAACTAGAAAGCCTCTGATGAAAGTGAAAGAGGAGAGTGAAAAAGTTGACTTAAAGCTCAACATTCAGAAAATGAAGATCATGGCATCCAGTCCCATCACTTCATGGGAAATAGATGGGGAAACAGTGGAAACAGTGTCAGACTTTTAATTTTTGTGGCTGCAAAATCACTGCAGATGGTGACTGCAGCCATGAAATTAAAAGATGCTTACTCTTTAGAAGAAAAGTTATGGCCAACCTAGATAGTATATTCAAAAGCAGAAACATTACTTTGCCAACAAAGGTTCTTCTAGTCAAGCTATGAATTTTCCAGTGGTCATGTATGGATGTGAGAGTTGGACTGTGAAGAAAGCTGAGCACTGAGGAATTGGTGCTTTTGAATTGTGGTGTTGGAGAAGACTCTTGAAAGTCCTTTGGACTGCAAGGAGATCCAACCAGTCCATTCTGAAGGAGATCAGCCCTGGGATTACTTTGGAAGGAATCATGCTAAATCTGAAGCTCCAGTACTTTGGCCACCTCATGCGAAGAGTTGACTCATTGGAAAAGACTCTGATGGTGTGAGGGATTAAGGGCAGGAGGAGAAGGGGATGACAGAGGATGAGATGGCTGGATGGCATCACTGACTCGATGGACGTGAGTCTGAGTGAACTCTGTGAGTTGGTGATGGACAGGTAGGCCTGGTGTGCTCCGATTCATGGGGTCATAAAGAGTCAGACATGATTGAGAGACTGAACTGAACTGAACTGAAACGTAGTCAAATATGTATAGGAGCTATATGAGAAAAATCACAAAACTGTGATGAATAAAATCAAGAAAAACTAAATAGCTCGAGTGATTATCTGTGTTCATAGATAGGAATATTCCAATTTCTCAAGATGTCAGTTCTTCCTAACATGACTAATAGCTTCAGTGCAGTCTTAAACTTGCAGCAACTTATTTTGTGGATTTTAACAATCTGATTTTAAAGTTTATACAGAGAGGCCAAAGACCCGGAATAGTCAACAATAGTTGGAGTCCTTTAACAACAGTTAAAGGACTGAATCTGACAGATTAATAGAATACAATAGAGAGCCCCAAAATAGACCCACATAAATGTAATCAACTGATACCTACAAAGAAGTAAAATCAATGCAATAAAGACAATTTTCAATAAATGGTGCTGGAACAACTGATCATCCACATGCAAAAAATAAATGCAGATTTTATACACATTTCACAAAAGCTAACTCAAGATAGATCACACATCTGAATGTTAAAAGAAAAAGTATAAAATTTCTGTAAATATAGGAGAAAATCAAGGTGATGTTTTGTATGCCAATAATTTTTATACTATATATAGTCTTTTAAAAATGAAAAATGATATTAATAGCTTATAGAAAAGTAAATAAAAGAAATTCCTAAACAAATAAAAAGATTCTCCTGTATTAGAAGAGAGATGTAAATCAAATAACATTGAAATAAATTTCTTTTCCTATCAGATTAGCATCAAGAAATGTGTGGGTAATCTCTTTTTCATTACTTGTAGAAGTATAAATTGATAAACCCTCTCAAAGGAATGAGTTGTCTCTCTCATTCTTTCTCCATTCATATATATATATATATATATATTTGTGTGTGTGTGTATATATATATATATAATTTACTTATATATGAATTATATATTATCCTAACTCTGTATTTTGAATTTTTTCTATAGATATAAGTGCATGTATGCAAACATCTATATAATAAGTCTTGATACTTTTCTGAAAGAGAAATATCTTTATGTATCTATACATGTACATGCAATCTACATTTTATGATGCCCTACTTTATCGTCTAAAAGGTAATACTAAATAGAAGATCATATTAAATAACAAAAGCAAGATTCAGACTATTGGTTCTATATGCATACATTTCCTATGGGAAGGTTTATGAATAACTGATAACATTGGTTAATTCCAACTAGAGACTGATTAATGTTTTTGTTGGAAGGAAATTCTTAATTCTTCTGTACTTTGATTTTGTAAATAATTCAAAATAATTAAATAAAATAAAAATTAAGATAATTTCCAGCATTTACTATGATATAGAAATAGCAGCACTGAAATCTCTCTCAGATTAAACAAAATTTCATATAAGGAAGGACTTTATTACTTAAGATTATTATTCACCAATGGCTCAATGGCAAAGAATCCACCTGCAGTGCAGGAGATGCAAGGAAACAGATTTGATCCCTGGGTTGGGAAGATTCCACTGGAGGACGAAATGGCAACCCGCTCCAATAATCTTGCCCAAAAAATCCCATGGACACAGGAGCCTGGTGGGCTAGAGTACACGGAGTCGCAAAAAGTTTGGATATGACTGAGTGACTAAACAACAATGTCATATAATCATGAAGTGAAAAGAGAACAAAACTTAAAATTATGGCAACCAAGCTTCAGTTTAGTTATAGCTGTTTTCTTTCAGAAATTAATGTCTTTGATGAGTTATGATTTATTTTTAAAATAAGGATAAAGCATAGAGTTCCCTTGTTGCTCTGCTGGTAAACAATCCACCCGCAATGTTGGACACTCAGGTTCGATCCCTGGGTTAAGAAGATCCCCTGGAGAAGAGAAAGGCTATCCACTACAGTATTCTGGCCTGGAGAATTCCATGGACTGTATAGTCCATGGGGTCCGAAAGAGTTGGACACGGCTGAGTGACTTTCACTTTCACTTTTATAGAGAAGTACTTAAAGGCATAGATTTTAAAATCATCAACTTAGTCATTTTGAATGAGCTTTATACACTCAGTTTATCTGAGTCTTATTTTTCTCATTGTTAAAGTGCAGATGTGTGCATGCTCAGTCACTCAGTTGTGTCCCACTCCTTGTGACCCCATGTTCCTAAAGTCTCCTCTGTCCATGGGATTTTCCAGGCAAGAATACTGGAGTGGGTTTCCATTTCCTACTCCAAGGGATCTTCCTGACCCACAAATTGAATCTGCATCTCAAAATGCAGATAACAGAGCATTAATTGATTTTCAAACCATGACTGTAGGAGAGTTTCTGGGACATGTAGGTCTCAGAACAGAGTAATAAGACAAATATGACTCCAAAAAGAACAGTGAGTCCTATAGTGTATTCCTGAGAGTTTACACACATATTTCACTGGCCAAAGCAAATCATATAGTTTATAAAAATGTCTTATCTTCCTTCTAGGACAAATCTGGTTGCCAATGGGACATAAAAGGAGCAGTATTGACAAAAATACAATTCACTATGTACAACATTCAGAAAACAAAGATCATCGCATCTGGTCCCATCACTTCATGGGAAATAGATGGGGAAACAGTAGAAACAATGTCAGACTTTATTTTTCTGAGCTCCAAAATCACTGCAGATGGTGACTGCAGCCATGAAATGAAAAGACGCTTACGCCTTGGAAGAAAAGTTATGACCAACCTAGATAGTATATTCAAAAGCAGAGACATTACTTTGCCGACTAACGTCTGTCTAGTCAAGGCTATAGTTTTTCCTGTAGTCATGTATGGATGTGAGAGTTGGACTGTGAAGAAGGCTGAGCGCCGAAGAATTGATGCTTTTGAACTGTGGTGTTGGAGAAGACTCTTGAGAGTCCCTTGGACTGCAAGGAGATCCAACCAGTCCATTCTGAAGGATATCAACCCTGGAATTTCTTTGGAAGGAATGATGCTAAAACTGAAGCTCTGGTACTTTGGCCACTTCATGGGAAGAGTTGACTCATTGGAAAAGACCCTGATGCTGGGAGGGATTGGGGGTAGGAGGAGAAGGGGACGACCGAGGATGAGATGGCTGGATGGCATCACAGACTCAATGGACATGAGTCTGAGTGAACTCCGGGAGTTAGTGATAGACAGGGAGGCCTGGCATGCTGTGATTCATGGGGTTGCAAAGAGCTGGACATGGCTGAGCAACTGAACAGAACAGATGTATAACTAACAAATCAATTGTTTTAGCACTGTGCCATATTTTGACTCTATTATAAGTAATTTATATATAATGGCACCCCAGTCCAGTTGACGACCGAGGATGAGATGGCTGGATGGCATCACAGACTCAATGGACATGAGTCTGAGTGAACTCCGGGAGTTAGTGATAGACAGGGAGGCCTGGCATGCTGTGATTCATGGGGTTGCAAAGAGCTGGACATGGCTGAGCAACTGAACAGAACAGATGTATAACTAACAAATCAATTGTTTTAGCACTGTGCCATATTTTGACTCTATTATAAGTAATTTATATATAATGGCACCCCAGTCCAGTACTCTTGCCTGGAAAATCCCATGGACGGAGGAGCCTGGAAAGCTGCAGTCTATGGGGTCGCTGAGGGTCGGACACAACTGAATGACTTCACTCTCACTTTTCAATTTCATGCATTGGAGAAGGAAATGACAACCCATTCCAGTGTTCTTGCCTGGAGAATCACAGGGACGGGGGAGCCTGGTGGGCTGCCATCTATGGGGTTGCACAGAGTCGGATATGACTGAAGTGATTTAGCAGTAGCAGTAGTAGTAGTAGGATAAGCTTAGTGAATAATTCTTACTGACTTGAACTTTGTGACTTTACCTATTTCATAAGAAATCCACACTTGTTAAAACTCCTCATTATAAAAATAATAATAAACTGTCAAATTCATGAATTTTAAGAAACAACACAGTTATAGGTCATGCCTCTAGTGCTTTGCAAAGCATCTACTATTTAATATACATGAAAAAATGAGAAGAAGAAATAGTTAACTGGCACAGTTAAGTAATATGTAGGCAGAAGTTTGGTTATTGAGACTCAGGATTTTTCAGATGAATTGAGCCAAGTAGGATAGTGAACAGGTGAAGATATAAACAAAGACCTGGAAAGGGTTTAAGTTTCTGAATATCTTTCTTATCCTATTGTTTAAGTCTATATTTAAAGTTACATGATTCAAACTTTGTTGTGCTCTAAGGATCCTTTAAATATTTTTCTGGTTTTCTTTTACTTTGCTATACAGGTATATGTAAGGATGTCCTAAGACAGGGGTCCCCAAACTCCAGGCCACAGACCAGTTCTCCTGTCAGATCAGTGACAGTATTAGATTAGAAACAAAGTGCACAATAAATGTAATGCACTTAAATCATCCTGAAACAATTTGCCCACCTCCCATCTTGGAAAAATGATCTTCCAAGAAATTGGCCCCTGGAAGCAGAAAGTTTGGGGACTGCTGCCTTATGACACTCAAAAAAGAAAAAAAAAAAGTATAGTATTTTTATTCTGTTTATGAAGAAAGATAAATTGCCTTCTGGTACTATTTTCATCCATTTATGTTTGTTTCCCATTCTGCCTCATCATGTCTTCTCTCAGGGCTTCTAATCTTATTTCCTTCAATTAGGCCAAATAGTATATGAAATATACCTTATGTTTAAGTCTCTAAATATCCCAACAAATCTGATTTACTTATTATGCATTCATATTGTGTGATGAAATTTTAAATTGAGTAAATTATGTATAATGCCACTCATTAGAAAGTAGACCATAGCAGAACAAAAGATCTACTGCACATTACTTTTAAATATAACTTGTGCTTTTGTTCTTGCTTATGATTTACATCAGTTGAAATATACTCAACTTCAAATAATATGTAATCTGACTCAAACTTCTCCAAAAAATGTATTGAATCATGTTGTAGTAAGATGGCTGCAGCAATTTTGCTCTTTAATTTCACATATAATGTGGTTTGTTGAACCTTAATGAGAACAAAGTTTTGTCAATAGTTCTTAGCAAACCACTGCTTTGGACCCATTGTTCTGGGTCAGATGATCATTATAAGCCAACCACTGGCAAGATGGATGGAATGGCCTGTACACCAATCAGAGCCACCTTAGTAGCTGAATTGCCATTGTCTTTAACTGAATACATGAGTAACACAGAGGCAAAAAGTTGAGAAATATTCGGATTCTATAGAGAATGAAGAAGAAAGAAGACCTGCAGGCACAGCAACCAATAATATCCACTTTAACATGTTTTAAAATATTCTCCATTACTCACCTCGTTGAGTTTGAATTTTGTCTTAAATGCTCCTATTGTAAGAGGAGTTGGGTTATATGACATATATCAATTCAAATATTCTGTAGTGTAAAAGGCAATTAGGTACATTTTAACAGGCCCATATTTTGACATTGGGAGTATCTGATTTCTGCTGAAAATAACTTGAAAGGAGCAGCCTATCAGCCTTTTATTCTGTACCAGAAGAATGAACACTTTTGAAGGAGTATCAGAAAGCACAATACAAACATATAACACTGAGATTAGACAAGTAGTAATTTTTGCAATGACAATTGCAAACTCTGTAGAACTATTTTCCCTTGTGTTTCACATACACACATACCGAAAAATAACCCCACTAACACCTGTCTAGATCAGCTATATTACTTACTTTTCATAAGACATGAATTGTGTCAAGTAAAAATAATCAAAATAGTATATTCTGTTTTGTTGTGTTTTTTTTTTTCTTCTAATACTAGACATGTTCAGGGCCATTTTCATTATTTGAGAATACATACTACATACTGTATATATTAAAAGACACTTACTTCTTGGAAGAAAAGTTATGACCAACCTAGATAGCATATTCAAAAGCAGAGACATTACTTTGCCAACAAAGGTCCGTCTAGTCAAGGCTATGGTTTTTCCAGTGGCCATGTATGAATGTGAGAGTTGGACTGTGAAGAAAGCTGAGGACCAAAGAATTCATGCTTTTGAATTGTGGTGTTGGAGAAGACTCCTGAGAGTCCCTTGGACTGCAAGGAGATCCAACCAGTCCATTCTGAAGGAGATCAGCCCTGGAATTTCTTTGGAAGGAATGATGCTAAAGCTGAAATTCCAATATTTTGGCCACCTCATGGGAAGAGTTGACTCATTGGAAAAGACTCTGATGCTGGGAAGGATTGAGGGCAGGAGGCGAAGCGGACGACAGAGGATGAGATGGCTGGATGGCATCACGGACTCGATGGATGTGAGTCTGAGTGAACTCCGGGAGTTGGTGAAGGACAGGGAGGTTTGGCGTGCTGCGATTCATGGGATCACAAAGAGTCGGACATGGATGAGCAACTGACTGAACTGAATAATATTCTTTACTATAAGCCTATGACTTAAATTAAGGTAGTACTCTCGCCTGGAAAAGGCGAGAGTAGGGGCGCCTGGTGGGCTACAGTCCATGGAGTTGCTAACAGTCAGACACGACTGAGCGACTTCACTTCGACTTTTCACCTTCATGCACTGGAGAAGGAAATGGCAACCCACTCCAGTGTTCTTGCCTGGAGAATCCCAGGGATGGAGGAGCCTGGTCGGCTGCCGTCTATGGTGGTCGCACAGAGTCAGACATGACTGAAGCGACTTAGCAGTAGCAGCAGACGATATTATGGATCCCATTTTGTAGATCCCTAAACAAACTCATGAAGATGGCGATGGCAACCCACTCCAGTACTCTTGCCTGGAAAATCCCATGGAAGGAGGAGCCTGGTAGGCTGAACTCCATGGGATCGCAAACAGTTGGAAACTACTGAGCGACTTCACTTTCACTTTTCACTTTCATGCACTGGAGAAGGAAATGGCAACCCACTCCAGTGTTCTTGCCTGGAGAATCGCAAGGACGGGTGGGCTGCTGGCTATGGGGTTGCCCAGAGTTGGACACGACTGAAGCGACTTAGCAGCAGCAGCAGCAAACAAACTCATATATGTCAAGTTGACATGATGGGTTGTAAACAGGCTGGAATTAGATTATTGCAATCTGCTTTTTGTCCATGATGTTTTCCAACAAAGTAAAGATGTTTGTGAGGTAACTGATTTTGGTAGATTACAAAACAAATAAATTTTTAAAAAAACTTAAACTGTCATAATGTGATAAAATCAATCATTTCAGTCTATCAAAGTGAACTGAGAGAAAAGTATTTTGTCTTGCAGGGCCTCTATATTTTACTTTTAAGAAGGTAAATAAATTAGGGTAAGTACATTTTATTCTATATTGATCTTTTTCTTGGTAATTTATCTAAGAAATATTTATTAAAGATTATTAGAAAAATAATGGAAAAGATAGTAAAATCACACAAAATTATTGCACTTAGGCAAAAATCGCCTTTATATTTTGGTGCATTTTCCCCATGTTATCCAAACATATATAATGTACTTGAATTGTCTCTTTTAACATGATGTACTGACTAAAAATGTAATTGGGACATTTCTTTTGTCTTTAGAATTTGTTAAATTAATTATATTGCATTTATAAAATGTATAATATACCTTAGTTTTCAACTTTATTGCACTTTTTATATTATAACCATTTCATGTAAGTTTATTATTTGTATTTCTGATTACTTCCACAAAATAAATGATTAACTCTTAAATTATTTCTCATATATATATGACATATTTTATATTAAGATTCCTGTTCTTAAAGCACTTAAGTTTCACAGCAAAATTAAAAGGAAAGAACAGTAATTTCCCATTACTCTCCCATATATATGTTTAGCCCCCCATTATCAACATCCCCCCCCCAGAGGCTTATACATTGAAACATCATTATCACACTAAGTCCATAGTTTGTATTATGGTTCACACTTTGTTTATTATATCTTCTATGTGCTTGAACAATATACAAGATGTATCCATGGTTATAAGTTTATACAAAATAGTTTCATTGCTCTAAAAATCCTCTGTACTCTGTGTATGCATCCCTCCTGTGACCACCAAACCCTCAATCACAATTTTTATTTTTTTTACTATCATCTTAGTTTCACCTTTTCCAGAATGTATATGTTTGAAATCACACAGTATGCAACCTTTTCAGTCTTACTTCCTTCACTTAATAACATGCATTTAAGGTTCAACTCTTTTCTTGATTTAATAGCTCATTTGTTTTTAACACTGAATAATATTCCATAATTTGGATGTACCATAGTTTATTCATTCATTAATTGAAAGACTTTTTGGTTGCTTCCAAATTTTGGCAACCACGAATAAAGCTGCTATAAACATCCTTGTGCAGGTTTTTGTATGCATATAAGTTTTCATGTCTTTGGGGCATAAACCAAAGAGTGTGACTGCTGAATTGTGCGGTAAGAGGATGTTTAGTTTTTGAAGAAACGACTGGATTGGCTATGCATTTTCCATTCTTGTTAACAATGAAAGAAAATTCCTGTTGCTCCAGATCATAAGTTCATTTTTGTACTGGGATTTTTATATTTTTTAGTGATTTGAAAAAATATATTTATAAACAGGAAGAAGTGATATCTTTAAAAAATATTTATTTATGTTTTTAAAATTTATTTATTTTAATTGGAGGTTTGGTGGAAGAGGGTTCAGGATGGGGAACACAGAAGTGATATCTTTTATATGATTTACAAATAGTTTTCAATAAACAGATTTTTACTTTAGTTTTCAGTTCTTTATTGCCATGTGATTATTTACACTTTGGTCATATGTTTATCATTACTCTATGTCTTCTATGTTAAACCTTTAATAACAAAGGGCATTATCATTTTGATTCTATAAAATACCTTTCTTTTAGACTTATTTTTAAAATTTCTTTGATAAATGTTATTTCAAATATTTAAATTATTGGGAATATTTCCCAATATAAAGTGTGCAGTATAAACTCAAATTTATTATGTGTAGGTATCTACCCTGTTGTTTAAGTAGATTTATTAAAAAAAAAAAAAAAAAGCTTGTTGATGTGGCAGAAGTACAATTCTAGAAATTTCATCCATAAACATTCATGTGAATAAAGTGAACAGATATATCTACTCCCGCTGTAAATGAGAAGGGAAATGGTAAGTTAAGTGTGTATTTCTTAAATGCTTTAAAATACTATGTTTTTTTAATCATAAATTATGTGTTGCATTCTATTTTATTGAGTTAAATGTTTGAACTTTTTAAATAGTATATGACTACTTAAATAATCCTCAATTCCTAATAAGCCATATTTTTACTATGTAAATGTATATGGTCTGTCAAAAAATAGCCCATGGAATTTTCCTGGCAATACTGGAGTGGTTTCTCATTTCTTTCTCCAGGGTATCTTCCAGACCCAGGAATTGAACCTGGGGCTTCCACATGGCACTCAGATGTTTTATGGTGTAAGCCAACAGGGCTGCGTGGGTGCAGGAGGGCTGAGAGGAGCTACTCACGTTTAAAATCAGGAAAGGTGACCTAGTCTAAAGTAAGGAACAGTGGCTGTGCTTTGCTGGAGCAGCTGTGAAGAGATATCCCACATCAAAGATAAAAGAAATCCAAGTGACATGCATCAGAGGGCAAGAAAGCATCAGAGGGCAGACATACTGAAACCATAATCACAGAAAACTAGGCAATCTGATCACACGGACACAGTTTAGTCTAACTCAATGAAACTAAGCTATGTCATGTGAGGCCACCCATGATAGATGGGTCATGGTGGAGAGGTCTGACACAATGTTGTCCACTGGAGAAGGGAATGCAAACCAATTCAGTATTCTTGCCTTGAGAACCCCATGAACAGCATAAAAGGGCAAATGATAAGATACTGAAAGAACTCCCCATGTCAGTAGGTGCCCAATATGCTGCTGGAGATCAGTGAAGAAATAACTCCAGAAAGAATGAAGGGATGGAGCCAAAGAAAAACAATATCCAGCTGTGGATGTGACTGGTGATAGAACCAAGTCCAATGCTGTAAAGAACAATATTGCATAGGAACCTGGAATGTCAGGTACACGAATCAAGGCAAATTAGAAGTAGTCAAAGAGGAGATGGCAAGAATGAACATCGAAATTCAAGGAATCAGCAAATCAAAATGGACTGGAATGAGTGAATTTAACTCAGATGACCATTATATCTACTACTGTGGGCAGGAATCACTTAGAAGAAATGGAGTAGCCATCATGGTCAACAAAAGAGTCTGAAATGCTGTACTTGGATACAACCACACACACACACACACACACACACACACACACACGGAAAAAAAAAAAAAAAACAGAATGATCTCTGTTTGTTTCCAAGGAAAACCGTTCAATATCATAGTGATCCAAGACTATACACCAACCAGTAATGCTGAAGAAGTTGAAGCTGAACGGTTCTAGGAAGACCTAGAAGACCTTTTAGAACTAACACTCAAAAAACATGTCCTTTTCATTATAGGGGACTGGAATGCAAAAGTAGGAAGTCAAGAAAACCTGGAGTAACAGGCATATTTTCCCTTGGAATATGGAATGAAGCAGTACAAAGGCTAATAAAATTTTGCCAAGAAAACGCATTGGTCATAGCAAACACCCTTTTCCAACAACACAAGAGAAGACTCTACACATGGAACTCACAAGATGGTCAACACCGAAATCGGATTGATTATATTCTTTGCAACCAAAGATGGAGAAGCTCTATACAGTCAGCAAAACCAAGACTGGGAGCTGACTGTGGCTCAGTTCATTAACTCCTTATTGCCAAATTCAGCCTTTAATTGAAAAAGTAGGGAAAACCACTAGACCATTCAGATATGACCTAAATCTAATCCCTTATGACTATATAGTGGAAGTGAGAAATAGATTTAAGGGACTAGTTCTGATAGAAAGAGTACCTGATGAACTGTGGACAGAAGTTCATTATAATGCACAGGAGCCAGGGATCAAGATCATCCCCATGGAAATGAAATCCCCAAAAGCAAAATGGTTGTCTGAGGAGGCCTTACAAATAACTGTGAAAAGAAGCAAAGTGAAAAGCAAAAAAGAAAAGGAAAGATATTCCCATTTGAATGCAGACTTACAAAGAATAGCAAGGAGAGATAAGAAAGTCTTCCTCAGAGATCAATGCAAATAAATAGAGGAAAACAACAGAATGGGAGAGACTAGATATCTTTCCAAGAAAATTAGAGATACCAAGGGAACATTTCATGCAAAGATGGGCTCGATAAAGGACAGAAATGGTAGGGACCTAACAGAAGCAGAAGATATTAAGAAGGGGTGGCAAGAATACACAAAAGAACTGTATAAAAAAGTTCTTCATGACCTAGATAATCACAATGGTGTGATCAAACAACTAGACCCAGACATCCTGGAATGTGAAGTCAAGTGGGCCTTAGAAAGCATCACCATGAACAAAGCTAGTGGAGGTGATGGAATTCCAGTTGAGCTGTTCTAAATCAATGGCAACCCACTCCAGTGTTCTTGCCTGGAGAATCCCCGGGATGGGGGATCCTGGTGGCTGCCCTCTATGGGGTCGCACAGAGTCGGACATGACTGAAGCGACTTAGCAGCAGTAGCAGCAGCAAATCCTGAAAGATGATGCTGTGAAAGTGCTCCACTCAATATGTCAGCAAATTTGGAAAACTCAGCAGTGGCCACAGGACTGGAAAAGGTCAGTTATCATTCCAATCCCAAAGAAAGGCAATGCCAAAGAATGCTCAAACTACTGCACAATTACATTCATCATGCTAGTAAAGTAATGCTCAAAACTCTCCAAGCCAGACTTCAGCAATATGTGAACCGTGAACTTCCAGATGTTCAAGATGGTTTAAGAAAAGCAGAGGAACCAGAGATCAGATTGTCAACATCTGCTGGATCATTGAAAAGGCAAGAGAATTCCAGAAAAACATCTATTTCTGCTTTATTGACTATGCCAAAGCCTTTGACTGTGTGGATCACAATAAACTGTGGAAAATTCTGAAAGAGATGGGAATACCAGACCACCTGACCTGCCTCTTGAGAAACCTATGTGCAGGTCAGGGAAGCAACAATTAGAACTAGACGTGGAACAACAGACTGGTTCCAAATAGGAAAAGGAGTACGTCAAGGCTGTATATTGTCACCCTGCTTATTTAACTTATTAGCAGAGTACATCTTGAGAAATGCTGGGCTGGAAGAAGCACAAGCTGGAATCAAGATTGCTTGGAGAAATATCAATAACCTCCGATATGCCGATGACACCACCCTTATGGCAGAAAATGAAGAGGAACTAAAAAGTCTCTTGATGAAAGTTAAAGAGGAGAGTGAAAAAGTTGGCTTAAATCTCAACTTTCAGAAAACTAAGATTATGGCATCTAATAAAGAGATATTACTTTGCCAACAAAGGTTCATCTAGTCAAGGCTATTGTTTTTCCAGTGGTCATGTATGAATATGAGAATTGGACTGTGAAGAAAGCAAAGCACCAAAGAATTGATGCTTTTCTATTGTGGTGCTGGTGAAGACTCTTGAGAGTCCCTTGGACTGCAAGGAGACCCAACCGGCCATCCTAAAGGAGACCTGACCTGGGTGTTCATTGGAAGGACTGATGCTGAGGCTGAAACGCCAATACTTTGGCCACCCCATACAAAGAGTTGACTCATTGGGAAAGACTCTGATGCTGGGAGAGATTGGGCATACACGGAGAAGGGGATGACAGAGGATGAGATAGTTGGATGCCATCATTGATTGGATGCACATGAGTGTGAGTGATCTCTGAGAGTTGGTGATGGACAGAGAGACCTGGCGTGCTGCCTTTCATGGGGTTGCAAAGAGTTGGACACGAATGAGAGACTGAACTGAACTGAAATATATTTAAATAAATATGCCATCCTTCAGAGAGGGATGCATACACATAGGATTTTTAGAACAATGAAACTATTCTGTATGATCCTATAATAGTGGATAAGTGTTATTATGTATTGTTTAAAAAGGATGATACAATATGCAGTGAATTAATATTTAGAACATTCGAATACATGGAAAACATAAAAGTGTGAGACACACTAATAATAAATCTCATGTTCAGAGGCAATTTCAGATTACTTTTTCAGTACTTTTTGCCCAAGAAGAGCCATAGTGTGATGAGTGTTGGTGGTGGGATGGCAAAAATTATTAAAGACATATCTTGAAAAATAGAGCTTGGCAAGTTTAAGATTGTGCATTTAAAACAAACAAACAAAAAATATGTTTCTCTTTAGGATTTACTCCGTGTTACCTCCTAAAGCTCACATTTTATATTAGTATTTATAATCCCTTTATTTTCAAAAGGCTAACTAGTATATTACTAGAGCTTCTGCAGAAATTATGACAAGTCTCTCAGCTGTCAATAAATCTCACATTTGTTAACATTAACCAGTTAACTATAAAAATGAAATATTATTTACAAGGTTTACTTAATCATAAATTTGTCTACAAATATTTTTAATGACACTTGTGGGAGCTTGCTGTCAGATATATTCTTTGTTTCAGAAATGAGTGGCAGGGTTATATCACTTCAAATCATTTGCTCAGTCATGTCTGATTTGCAACCCAGTGGACTGGAACATGCCAGGCTTCCCTGTCCATCTCCAACTCCCGGAGTTTGCCTAAACTCATGTCCATCAAGTCCGTGATATCATCCAACCATCTCATGCTCTGTTGTCCCCTCTCCTCCTGCCTTCAATCTTTCCCAGTATCAGGGTCTTTTTAAATGATTAAGTTCTTCATATTAGCTGGCCAAAATATTGGAGTTTCAGCTTCAGCATCAGTCTTTCCAAGGAAAATTCAGGACCGACTTCCTTTAGGATGGACTGGTTTGATCTGCTGGTGGCCCAAGAGATTCCCAAGAGTCTTCTCCAACAGCACAGTTCAAAAGCACCAATTCTTCCATGCTCAGCTTTCCTTATAGTCCAACTCTCACATCCATACTGACTACTGGAAAAACCATCGCTTTGACTAGATGGACCTTTGTTAGCAAAATAATGTTTCTGTTTTTTAATATGCTGTCTAGGTTGGTCATACTTTTTATTTCCAAAGAGCAAGAGTCTTTTAATTTCATGGCCGCAGTCACCAACTGCAGTGATTTTGGAGACCCAAGAAACAAATTACTCACTGCTTCAACTTTTATCCCATCTATTTGCCATGAAGTGGTGGGACTGGAAGCCGTGATCTTAATTTTTTGAAAGTTGAGTTTTATCTTAGTTTCTTGAAGGTTGAGTTTAAGCCCGCTTTCTTATTCTCCACCTTCACTTTCATCAAGAAGCTCTTGAGCTCTTCTTCACTTTCTGCCATGAAGGTGCTGTCATCTGAGTATCTGAGGATATTGATATTTTTTTCCAGCAATCTTGAATCCAGCTTGTGCTTCTTCCAGCCTGGCATTTCTCGTGATGTACTCTGCATGTAAGTTAAATAAGCAGGGTGACAATATACAACCTTGATGTACCCCTTTCCCAATTTTATACCAGTCTGTTTTTCCATGTCTAATTCTAATTGTTACTTCTTGATCTCCATACATATTCCTCAGGAGTCAGGTAAGGTTGTCTGGTATTCCCATCTCTTGAAGACTTTCCACAGCTTGTTGTGATCTACACAAAGGCTTTGGTCTAATCAATAAAGCAAAATGTTTTTCTAGAATTATTTTGCTTTTTCAATGATCCAACAGATGTTGGCAATTTGATCTCTGGTTCCTTTGCTTTTCTAAATCCAGCTTGAATATCTGGAAATTCATAGTTCACATACTGTTGAAGCCTGGCTTGGAGAATTTTGAGCATTACTTTGCTAGCTTGTGAGATGAGTGCAATTGTGTGGTAATTTGAACACTCTTTGTCATTGTCTTTCTTCGGGATTGGAATGAAAACTGACCTTTTCCAGCCCTGTTGTCACTGCTGAGTTTTCCAAATTTGCTGGCATATTAAGTAAGCATTTTAACAATGGTATATTTTGTGATGTGATCCCTTGTCAATTTAGGAATGTAAAGACAGGCAGAAAGGTTTCAAACACATTACTGATTTTCTGTGAGTGTTGCATTATATTATCTACCCATAAACTTCTCTTTACTAAATCCATCAGAATTATAGTGTAAATAGACACAAAAACTGGAGAAGGCAATGGCAACCCACTCCAGTACTCTTGCCTGGAAAATCCCATGGACTGAGGAGCCTGGTTGCCTGCAGTCCAACGTGCAGAGTTGAACACGACTGAACAACTTCACTTTGACTTTTCACTTTCATGCATTGGAGAAGAAAATGGCAACCCACTCCAGTGTTCTTGCCTGGAGAATCCCAGGGATGGAGGAGCCTGGTAGGTTGCCATCTATTTAATCGCACAGAGTCAGACAAGACTAAAGAGATTTAGCAGCAGCAGCAGACACAAAAACAATGAATGTTTATGAACATATAAAGCAACAAATAAGGGAGGTACCCCTGTTCCAGGGGGCAATGTGTGTACATAATATTATTTCCAGTAAAAGAACTGGGAGTATTTTCATCAAATGAAAACTAAGGGGAAAAAGTCACTTGCACCTAGCAAACAAAAAGAAAAAAGCATTCTTAAGATTAATGCAACAAGAAAAGAGAGGTTGAAATGGTAATGTGTTAAATGTTGTCAGGGGCCAGCATGAGGAATCCCACCCGTGACAGGGTCACGTGGTAGACTCAGATGGCAGGGCAATTTGAATCATCAGGTCTCCCCCTGGTCTTTCCTGAGAATGCACCCCAAAAAATAAGAACTTGTCTGCTTTCCCACTGTTTTCTAACGGTCTCTGGAAAAAAGTCAATTCAGAGCTTTAGTTTCCTGCATTTGAAAAGAGTGTTTCAGCCCAACCCCCCTTTGATAATGCTCTAGCCTACCTAACAGGTTCCCCTGACCTTTTACAAGCTTGTGAATTGCTTACAACCCCCCAACTATGAGGGGCAAAAAGGCCTTGAAGTGTTTTAAAGTTACAAAACCTTTTCTAAGAGCCAAAACCCTATTAGTGATAGAATTTTGCTGTTGCCTCAACGATTGCTGCCAGACCTCCTTATTTGAACCTGGAAAGTTTAGCTATATAAGCAAAATTTGGAAAAAGATATGTAGTAGTTTTTTGATGTTAGTAACACTAAGCTTTTGAGTTAATTGCTTTCTTTTATAAATCATTGTACTCCTCTTGCTTGCTGTGTCCTTGCTATGTAAGAGTGCAACTTTGTTTAGTGCCTCCCGAGAATGGCACCAGACTTTGGAAAGAATAACACTTATCAGAAAAGAGCTGTAAATTGTTGAATTGGCCTTTTGGCCAGAAGATGATGTAAATCACCTAAGACTTGTGTATACAACTAAGTATGCAGAGAAATAGCCTGGTCTCGATAAGAGTCAGGGCTGTTGACGTTGCCAAAATTTGTGATACCCATTGATCTTTATGTATAAAAAGGCCTTGTGAAAAATAAAGTTTGGACCAGTTTCTCGGATGGCTTTCTCTTGAACTTTCTTCTTTGAAAAAAGAGATCTGGCTCCCCCTATGTCTCTTTCTCTCTCTCCTCTCTTACTCTAATTCCAGGCTGAATTCCCATCTGGAACAGGGAGGCTCGCTATGTCTACTTACTTGCCCTGGCTAATAAGATCTGCGAGAAAAGGAGCAACAGTGGAGCACCTTTAGAGGCTCAAGCGGACACCAGTGGGCCCACGTAGATGGTGCAAATCTCTTGTCTTGAGATTTTATTGTCATTCCCCATAAACCAAGTTATTCAGCCTCCTTTTTTCCACTAATTTTCCTACTACATTATTCTATCCTGAGCTCTCCTATCCTATTCTATATCTATGTAAATAATCCTGTCGACAGCCGCCTGCACCTTCCCTGCTTTGAATATCCCTGGATCCACCGGGGCTGGACCCCAGCAAAATGTGATGGTTACTTTTTTGTTTCAACTTGGCTAAGTAGGAAGTAGGATCCTGCTCATTGGTCAAATAATGATCTGAATATTGCTGTGAGGGCATTTTTTAGAGGTTAACATTTAAATATTAGTAAAGCAGTTTACTGGGCTTCCCAGTTGGCTCTAGTGATAGAGAACCCACCTGCCAATGCAGGTATATATAAGGGATGGGGATTTGATTCCTGGATCAGGAAGATCCCCTGGAGAAAGACACAGCAACCCACTCCAGTATTGTTGCTACAGAATCCCACGGACAGAGGAGCCTGGCAGGCTGCAGTCCATAGGGTCACACAGAGTCAGATACCACTGAAAACTTAGCACATATGCATGCAAAACAGTTTACATGTATAATATGGTGGGCCTCATCCAATCAGTTGAAAAAACTGACCTCCTCAAAAGAAGAGGAAATTCTGTCAGCAGAGTGTCTTCCAACTTGAACTGAAATATCATTTTCTTCCCTGAGTCTTCAGATTGCCAGCATACCCTGTAGATTTTGGACTTGACAACCTCCACAATCCTTTGAGACAATTCTTTTAAGTCTCTGTCTCTCTCTTTCTACATATATATACACAGGTACACATATGCTGTATATGAATAGAGAGAAACATACACACACATATCCCTTGGGCTCCTATTGGTTCTGTTTCTCTGGAGAACCCTGACTAATAAAATACATATGCTAGGGAAATAACCACTTATTATTTATAAAAAGTCAAATTATAAATTTTAATGTGAGGTATTTCTGAACACACTTGGAATTTTAATGAGCAAGTGTCACAGAGTCCCAGGCTGATTGTACTGACAGAATGTCATTCTTCCCTCAACATTCACAATGTCATGGGTAAAAACTTTTGAGTGGTTAACTGAAGTGGGACATATTAATTCTGGTTATAAGTAGCTCTAATTTCTAAGCTAGTACTATTTTTAAATAGATAGCTGTGGGGTTATTCATTCACTCAGTAAGTGGTTCTAATGAGCAGCAAAGAAGGGAAATTTCAGTGGACAGAATTTTACATAACTCTTGGTTTTGGGGTTACTGCATTTCTTAATCTACTATAATGATTTTAAATTCATCTTTCTTATTAGAGACTATATAATTAAGACCTACATCAGTTCCTGATAAACATTAAATACTTAGTAATCTGATATATGCAAAATGAATAAATGAGTAAAATAGGAGAATTTTTAATAAAATTATCTGGCAAGATTCATACCAAAATACCACTCTAAGCTTCTGTTCGTAAAATTTTAAACAACAACAACAAAAAATTAATGGTGACTGCTGTAAGAACAATATAATTTTAAAGTCCATTTGAAGATAGGATTATCAATCACAGTTTAGAAGATAAGGTATTGGAAAATATGTATCACAATGCCTTTCCAAATTTTCAGTCCAAATTATCTTTTGTTTGACTGCTTTAGCTAACCTTTGCAAATATTGTAAGGATGTACTTATTAAAATCTGTAATTATGTTTATGTCATTTGATCATCTCACTCAAATGGAATATTAATGCCAAAACCCCTAAGACTATAAATGTGTTACTCACCAATATACACCTTGTGCCTAGCAGAGAATCTGGTACATAATACATTTATAATAATAACTTAGAATGGCTGAATAAATATTTAATAGAGTTTTATTACATATTTGAATGGGCAATTATTTATGAAAATGGGTGAGGCAATTATTTATGAAAATGGGTGAAATGATTGTGAAATAAACATAATGTTATGCTTAATTATGTTATTCCTTATTTTGAAACGTTTTTGTATCTTATATTTCAAGAAAAAGTAGACTAAAATTTCTACTATGTATCAAAAAATATACTGTGAATCACATACATACAAAGATTTAATCATTTCAATATTTCAGTTAAACAGGTGTAAAAAAATGAATTCTGTATGTATATCTACAGAAGATTGTTTTATAATATTATGCACTTCTCTACATGGATGAGAAATAATGTTGACTGAATGAATTTTGAAGGATTCTGTTATAATAGTCCTAACACATTATGCAAAGCCTTTAAGTCAGTTTATTTTTTTAATGAACCTACCTAAAATAAAATTATAAGTAATGTTGGATTGATAGTCTAACAGTTCTTAATGGCATATATAGCATATGTTAGAAATTATTATCTTTATTTTAAAAAGAATTGAGATAAATGTCAGGTCATAAGTGATATGTGATTAGGTAATTGTAAAATATCTCCCAAAAGATTACTTTTTCAATACAATGTTGAACATCTTCAATGTTCAAAAACTAATGGATTTTCAATACTGCCAATTCAGCTTGGGATTATCTCTTAAAATACCCTATGTTAAGATAAGTGAAACACTAACATACATTGATAGTTCTACTATTCCTGTTTGTGTGTAAAATCACAAAACAAATCTAAACCTTTGTACCTGAAATGATATAATGCATTTCAAAGTAAGTATGTTTTCCATATTAAAAGGATCAATATTTCATTTATGTTATATTAAATAATTAGTCATCACTTTGTTTTCTCTCTTGAGACAGTACTGTCATTTTTCAATCCTTCCTGTGATTTCCAACACCAAATTTTTTTTTTAGATATTGCCTGAATCTTTAAGTGATTGTCATCAATCTGATCATTTATTATTTCATTTTTTGTTTTATAAACTATTTATTTAAACAATTTTGTACCACTAGAAAAGTTCAAAATCTATTTTTGTTTAAGAACTAAACATATTCCATATCCAAAAATTTACATTGGAATCTACATTGTCATATTTCTGAGGACAAAGAGTAAGTAATATAGCATCTTGCAAGCTCATTTAAAGTTAGGGATATCAAATTAATACATAGTTTACAAATATTCATGTTTATAACCATTACATGAATCCATTATGTAGGATACCATTATTTTTCAAAATTGCCAATTTATTGAGATAAAGTAGAAATGTAGGAACACTAAAATTATTACTATAAGAATAAAAAGAAAAAAGTACTTTGGATAAAAGTTAAAGCATATTAAAAGTAGATCTGGTTTTCAACTTATGAATAAAAGCAGTCAACCCCAAATTTGGATATATTGTTGCTATGTGCTAAATGTTTAAGGACCCCAAAATTCATATGCAAAAACCCTGTTTTCCAACAAGATGGGGTTCAGTTCAGAGGCTTCGTCTTGTCCAACTCTTTGCAACCCCATGAATCGCAGCACACCAGGCCTCCCTGTCCATCACAAACTCCCAGAGTTCACCCACACTCATGTACATCCAATCTATGATGCCATCCAGCTATTTCATCCTCTGTCATCCCCTCCTCCTCATGCACCTAATCCTTTCCAGCATCAAGGTCTTTCCCAATGAGTCAACTCTTCGAATGGGGTGGCCAAAGTATTGGAGTTTCAGCATCAATCCTTCCAATAAACACCCAGGACTAGTCTACTTTAGGATGGACTGGTTGGACCTCTTTGCATTCCAAGGGACTCTCAAGAATCTTCACCAGCACCACAATACAAAAGCATCAATTCTTCGGTGCTCTGCTTTCTTCACAGTCCAACTCTCATATCCATACATGACCACTGGAAAAACGATAGCCTTCACTAGATGAACTTTTGTTGGCAAAGTAATATCTCTTCATTAGATGCCATAATCTTAGTTTTCTGAAAGTTGAGCTTTAAGCCAACTTTTTCACTCTCCTCTTTCACTTTCATCAAGAGACTTTTTAGTTCCTCTTCACTTTCTGCCGCAAGAATGGTGTCATCTGCATATCTGAGGTTATTGATATTTCTCCCGGCAATCTTGATTCCAGCTTGTGCTTCTTCAGCCCAGCGTTTCTCATGATGTACTCTGCATATGAGTTAAATAAGCAGGTTGACAATATACAGCCTTGACGTACTCCTTTTCCTATTTGGAACCAGTCTGTTGTTCCATGTCCAGTTCTAACTGTTGTTTCCTGACCTGCATACAGATTTCTCAAGAGGCAGGTCAGGTGGTCTGGTAGTCCCATCTCTCTCAGAATTTTCCACAGTTTCTTGTGATCCACCCAGTCAAAGGCCTTGACATAGTCAATAAAGCAGAAATATATGTTTTTCTGGAACTCTCTTGCATTTTCCATGATCCAGCAGATATTGGCAATTTGATCTCTGTTTCCTCTGTCTTTTCTAAAACCAGCTTGAACATCTGAAAGTTCACAGTTTACATATTGCTGAAGTCTGGCTTGGAGAGTTTTGAACATTATTTACTAGCCTGTGAAATGAGTGCAATTGTGCGGTAGTTTGAGCATTCTTTGGCACTGCCTTTCTATGGAATTGGAATGAAAACTGACCTTTTCCAGTCCTGTGGCCATTGCTGAGTTTTCCAAATTTGCTGGCAGATTGAGTGCATCACTTTCACAGCATCATCTTTCAGGATTTAAAATAGTTCAACTGGAATTCCACCACCTCCACTAGCTTTGTTCATAGTGATGCTTCCTAAGGCCCACTTGACCTCACATTCCAGAATGTCTGGCTCTAGATGAGTGATCACACGGTCGTGATTATCTGGGTTGTGAAGATCTTTTTTGTACAGTTCTTCTGTGTATTCTTGCCACCTCTTCTCAATATCTTCTCTTTCTGTTAGCTCCCCACCATTTCTGTCCTTTATCGAGCCCATCTTTGCATGAAGTGTTCCCTTGGTATCTCTAATTTTCTTGAAGAGATCTCTAGTCTTTCCCTTTCTGTTCTTTTCCTCTATTTCTTTGCATTGATCACTGAAGAAGACTTTCTTATCTCTTCTTGCTGTTCTCTGGAACTCTGCATTCATATGCTCATATTTTTTCTTTTCTCCTTTGCTTTTCACTTCTCTTTTTTCACAGTTATTTTTAAGGCCTCCCCAGACAGCCATTTTGCTTTTTGCATTTCTTTTCCATGGGAATGGTCTTGATTCCTGTCTTCTGTATAATGTCATGAACCTCATTCCATAGATCATCAGGCACTCTATCAGATCTAGACCCTTAAATCTATTTCTCACTTCCACTGTATAATCATAAGGGATTTGATTTAGGTCATACCTGAATGGTCTAGTGGTGTTCCCTACTTTCTTCTATTTAAGTCGGAATTTGATAATAAGAAGTTCATGATCTGAGCCCGAGTCAGCTCCTGGTCTTGTTTTTCTTGACTCTATTGAGCTTCTCCATTTTTGGCTGCAAAGAATATAATCAATCCGATTTTGGTGTTGACCATCTGGTGATGTCCATGTGTAGAGTCTTCTCTTGTGTTGTTGGAAGAAGGTGTTTGCTATGACCAGTGTGTTTTCTTGGCAAAACTCTATTAATGCCCTGCTTCATTCCACATTCCAAGGTCGAATTTGCCCATTACTCCAGGTGTTTCTTGACTTCCTACTTTTGCATTCCAGTCCCCTATAATGAAAAGGACATCTTTTTTGGGTGTTAGTTCTAAAAGGTCTTGTAGGTCTTCCTAGAACCGTTCAACTTTAGCTTCTTCAGGATTACTGGTCGGGGAATACACTAGGATTACTGTGATATTGAATGGTTTGCCTTGGAAACGAACAGAGATCATTCTGTCGTTTTTAAATTTACATCCCAGTACTGCATTTCAGACTGTCTTGTTGACCATGATGGCTACTCCATTTCTTCTGAGGGATTCCTGCCTGCAGTAGTAGATATAATGGTCATCTGAGTTAAATTCACCCATTGCAGTCCATTTTATTTAGCTGATTCCTAGAATGTTGATGTTCACTCTTGCCATCTCTTGATATTGAAGGTAGAGTTCTAATGATGGGATTATAGGAGACAGCTGAGAGACCTACTTTTCCCTTTTACTGTCTCTCCAGTGGGGGATACAAATAAAAAGCCAATTGTCTGCCAACAGAACCAGAACTCTTAAAGTCAGACTGAATCTTCTGGCATCGAAATGTTGATCTTTACAGCCTCTAAAACTGCAAAAGATTAATTTTCACTGTTTAAACCAACCAGTCTGTAATAGCCTTTTTTAGTAGCCTGGACTAAGAAAATGACCTAAAAAGTGGAATTTACTAAAATTATAATTCATTAATGCATTAAATACAAAAGTTATAAGCAGAATTAAAGTAAAAGATTTAAGAACTATTAATGGAAAGAACTATATTCTGCATTATTTCAAATTATGGCTGTTAGAGAAGATAAGCTGTTAGAAAATATGTATCCCATGAACATATATATCTAGGCATAAATATGAGAAATATAGGTTTGGGCTTTGTCTAGTGGCTCGGATGGTCAAGAATCTGCCTGCAACATGGGAGACCTGTGTTCAATCCTTGGTGTTGAAGATCCTCTGGTGAAAGGAATGGCTATCCACTCCAGTATTCTTGCCTGGAGAATCCCATAGACAGAAGAGGTTAGCAGGCTACGTACATGGGGTCACAAAGAGTTGGACAAGACTGAGCCACTAACACTAACTCACTAACTAATAAAAATGTCAAAGAAGAAAAGAAAGCAGTAGACATAAACCTTTTCTGGACAATAAATTATTTAAAATGTAATTTTGGAATTATTTCATGGAAGTGAAACAGTTTTGATAGATGTTTCAGATTACCACCAATTACTAAATCTTTTGGAACTAGTAAGAAATCATTTAAGAAGAAAACTCTATTAAACTTCACCTTTGACAGGTTTAACACACTGGGACTAGAAAAATACTGATTAAGTTGTTATCTCTGTAATAATTAAAATGAATACTTGGAATCAAGAAAATTTAATAAGATTTATATTAAAGGGTTATAATGCATTTTAAATTAATAGAGACACATAATTTTTGCAATAGGAAAGATGCATATATCATTTCTATTACAAAGGAAAATGATAATTATTTTGATATAAGTTGAAAACAAATATTAAGTACAGTTTTTGCAGTATTATAGTTTGTAGAACTTTAATGAGTATAATTTAAAGTGTAAGCCACATTTGAAAAAACAAAAAGTGAAAGTGAAAGTCACTCAGTTGTGTCCTACTTTTGCAACCCCATGGACTACGCATAGAACTCTCCAGAAACCTGAAGTGGATAACCTTTCCCCCTCTCAAGAGTCTTCTCCAACACCACAGTTCAAAAGCATCAATACTTCGGCACTCAGTTTTCTTTAGAGTCCAAATCTCACATCCATGCATGACTACTGGTAAAACCATATCCTTAACTGGATGGACCTTTGTTGACAAAGTAATGTCTCTGCTTTTTATTATGCTGTCTATGTTGTTCATAACTTTCTTTCCAAGGAGTAAGTGTCTTTGAATTTCATGGCTGCAATCACCATCTGCACTGATTTTGGCACCCCCCAAAATAAAATCAGCCACTGTATCCACTGTTTCCCCATCTATTTGCCATGAAGTTATGGGACCTTATGATTTTAGTTTTCTGAATGTTGAGCTTTAAGATTACTGTTTCATGCTCCTCTTTCACTTTCATCAAGAAGCCCTTGAGTTCTTCACTTTCTCCATAAGGGTGGTGTCATCTGCATATCTGAGATTATTGATATTTCTCCTCGCAATCTTGATTCCAGCTTGTGCTTCTTCCAGACCAATATTTCTCGTGATGTACTCTGCATATAAGTCAAATAAGCAGGGTGACAATTTACAGCCTTGACGTACTCCTTTCCCAATTTGAAACCAGACTTTTGTTCCATGTCCAGTTCTAACTGTTTCTTCCTGACCTGTATACAGGTTTCTCAAGAGGCGGGTCAGGTAGTCTGATATTCCCATCTCTCTCAGAATTTTCCACAGTCTATTGTGATTCACACTGTCAAAGGCTTTGGCATAGTCAATAAAGCAGAAATAGATATTTACTGGAACTCTCTTGATTTTTCAATGATCCAACAGATGTCAGCAATTTGATCTCTGGTTCCTCTGTCTTTTCCTTTCCCCTCCAAAAACAACTTGAACATTGTATTATTTTTAATGGCTGAGTAATACTCCATCATGTATGGAAGTTCACAGTTCATGTATTGCTGAAGCCTCGTTTGGAGAATTTTGAACATTACTTTACTAGCATGGGATATGAGTGCAATTGTGCAGTATTTTGAGTATTCTTTGGCATTGCTTTTCTTTGGGATTGGAATGAAAATAAAAAGTATATAGATCAATAAAAATCTTGAAAGATACTATTTCTTATCATTGAGCAAAGAAGAAATTTCCTGACTTTAGGTTATGCACAAATATTAACCCATGGCTTACAATGATAATCTAAATCAAATTAAAAATTTTATGCAGTTTTATAATTGTTTACCTTTTCAGGGTTAAAAAATTAATTAATTTAATTCTTATACCTTCAAGAAATCTACATGTTTAAGGTATATAAATGAACATGCATGTTTCAAAATAAGAATATTCTTTTTCCAAATGTTTCAAAGACATTCAATGGTAATTTTTTTTTCTTTTTATTAGATAAAAAATGAAAATTTTAAAACAGTCTTATTTGATTAATAGACAGGTTATCTTATTTAATTATAACTCTGAAACATAAAATCAAGTAGAATATTTACTCAAGCATAAAGTCTGTAATATGTTATCTGTGCTTCAGTTTGTTTGACTAATAATACAGTTATTTATGTTTTATCTTTAATTTGCCTCTTCAGTCCCTGTAGTATCTTGTCACCTGAATTGTCAACCACTTGTTCTCTAGTGAATCATTGTCAGTGGCTGATAAACATGAACTGGAACACCAATATTAAAAAATACACAAAAATCAAACAAAATACAACTAAAATTGCTTTGAGCCTATCCTCTTCCAAATATTGTTCCATTTTCTGCTCTCCTTAGCAACTAAAGTTATCAACTATGTTGTTTACTCCTGTAAACACTTTACTCCTGTAAAGTGTTTCAGAACACTTATTTCTCAAACAATCAATTCTTTTATTCACAACAAGTTGCTGTTTTTGAGGGTACCAATAACCTGCTCGTTGTGAAGTCAATATATCCAACCATCCCCCACTGTATGTGAAGTCACTCAATCGTGTTTGACTCTTTGCAACCCCCTAGACTGTAGCCTACCAGCCTCCTCTGTCCATGGGATTTTCCAGGCAATAGTACTGGAGTGGGTTGCCATTTTCTTCTCCAGGGGATCTTCCCAACCCAAGTCTCGAACTCAGGTCTCCTGCATTGTAGATAGACGCTTTACCGTCTGAGCCACCAGGGAAATCCTAAAGTTATCAACTGTTTTATTTACTCCTGGAAACTGTGTTTCAGAATACTTATTTCTCAAACAATCGTTTCATTCAAACAAGTTGCTATTTTTGAGGGTACCAATAACCTGCTTGTTGTGAAGTCCAATATATTCAACCATCCCCCACTGTATGTGTTCTATCTTTGCACACAGAATTTGAACTAACCATTTCTTCTTCATTAAAATTTGGATGATAGACATCTTTGGCTTTCCTCTTATACCTGACTCTTCCTTCCCAGCCTTCTTTGTCAGCTTTATTTTCTTTACTGAACCACTAAATATGTTGAAGATCTTCAGAGCTCTGTTCTAACCTCATCTCTTCTCTGTTTTATTCACGGATCTTCCTAGTTGCTGTAACCAAAAATGTTTCTAAACATTAATAAATGTCACCTGAGTTACAAAATTTCTTTTGGTTAAAAATTACTGCCTACATGGTAAACTGCATGAAAATAATGATGGTTTTACATCTCCAGTATCTCCAAAATCTAGAACAGTGATAGATTAAATATCTTATAAGTGTGTGCATGCTCAGCTGCGTCCCACTCTTTGCAATACCATGGCTTGTAGAATGTCAGACACCTTTGTCTATGGAACTTTCCAGGAAAACAATACGGGAGTGGGTTGTCAGTTCCTACTCCAATATCTTATAAGTATAGTTGCTTAATTGTCTAGTTTTCTTGACACATCATTTTTATAACATTATACATAAAATGTATTTTTATCTAAAATGTATTTTTGATGACCAGCAAAAAATAAAAAGGTACATTTAGGGTAGTACTAAGTGCTAATTTTTTTTTTTTCAGTTTTTGTGTCTTTACCAGTTATTTCTATACCATATGCTGATGGTAGAAAAGTGACCATGGAAATTTGGAGACTTTTCACTAAAGGCTTTAGTATTTAATATACATAGATTTTCTCAGTATTAGAACTATGGCTGCTCGCCTGAAGATTTAGGTGCAATCTGTATACAAAATATTATTTTTCAATTTGTATACAAAACATAATTCCTAGGTACATCCCCTTCTGTTGCTTAGCAAATCACCTAAAGTGAAAGTGACAGTCACTCAGTCATGTCCAACACTTTTGACCCCATGGACTAGATAGTCCATGGAATTCTCCAGGCCAAATTACTGGAGTGGGTAACCTTTCCTTTCTCCAGGGGATCTTCCCAGCCCTGGGATAAAACCCAGGCCTCCGTGGGTTCTTTACCAGCTGAGCCACCAGGGAAGCCCAAGAATACTAGAGTGGGTAGCCTATCCTTTCTCCAGGGGATATTCCCAATCCAGGAATTGAACCGGGGTCTCCTGCATTGCCAGTACTTTGGCCACCTTATGCAAAGAGTTGACTCATTGGAAAGGACTCTGATGCTGGGAGGGATTGGGGGCAGGAGGAGAAGGGGACAATGGAGGATGAGATGGCTGGATGGTATCACTCACTCGGTGGATGTGAGTCTGAGTGGGCTCCGGGGATTGGTGATGGACAAGGAGGCCTGGTGTAGTGCGATTCATGGGGTCGCGAAGAGTCAGACCGGATTGAGCGACTGAACTGAATTGAACTCTTGCATTGCAGGCAGATTCTTTACCAACTGAGCTATCAGGGAAGCAAACTTGTTTTAATAAAATACTTTATCCATTGTTCTTGCTGGCTGTATTCTTAGATTGTTAAGTAGCTATTCAGTCTGTTGGTGAAGACCATCTATTCCTACAATATACCCAGATTTCAGTGTTCACTTTCAATTATTTTCTTAACAATTTTTATCATTTTGTTTTAACAGTAAAATTAAATATAATTGTAAATTATTATATATATTGGAATTAGAAAGTATGAAGATTATGCTTTCTTCACTACAATTCTATAAAAGCTTTACTATTATCCCAAATTTAAATGTAAATAAACTAAGAATTCATAAGATTAAGAGACAGCTAAGCTAGTTATTGATTAAGGTAATAAATGATAGATCCAAGATTCAAGCTCAATTATCTTTAACTTCAAATTTCACACTTTTAACCCTTTAACTCTGTACTGGCTCATAGGTACACTTTGCCTTTGATAGCAAACTGCCTCATGGCATCAGGGATACGATAATCAGTCAAAAATTAAAAATGGCATACAAAAATGCCCAATGATAGAGACTTACAGAAATGACTAATAGGATATCATGTTAACAAGAGCAGATAGATGAGGAGCCAACAGAAGACTGTAATATTATTATATTCAAAAAAGATCTATAATTGATGAACAAATGTAATCATATGATCATCTCAATAGATGCAGAAAAAACATTTGACAAAATTTAGCATCCTATCACAAAAACTCTTGAAAAACTAGGAATAGAAGGAAATTATCTCAACATATGAAAAACTCACAGCAAATAACATATTCAGTGGTGGAAAACTGAAAGTTGTTCCTCTAAGAACAAGGAGAAGCAAGAATGGCCACTCTCACCCCTAATATTTCATAGTGCTGAAAGTCTTGCCTACAGCAGGTAAGTAAAGAAAAACAAAAAACATCCAAAATATAAGAGGAAGAAGGAGAATTATCTGTTTACAGATGATAGGATTATAGACTCTGAAGACCTCTTGCACCAAAACAAAAATAAATTGAAAAAAAATGAAACTCTTAGAACTAAGTAACCAATTCAATAAAGTTGCAGAGAAAAATCAAAATATAAAAATTAGACACATTTATTTAAACATAATAATTTAAAACAAAATTAAGAAATTAATCCAATTTAGCATATTAAAATATTAAAAATAATAAAATAGTTATGAATAAATTTAACTCAGGAGGTGAAAGTCCATATAATGAAAATAATAATACATCATGACATGGCTATAATTTTTGAAAGTATAAAAAGCAAGTGTTGGTGACAATATGGAGAAATTAGAACCTTGGCACAATATTGGTGGAAACACAAAATGGTACAGCCACTGTGTAAAACAGTTTAGCAGTTTCGTAAAATTTAAACATCAAATTATGACTCAGCAATTCTATTCCTAGGCTATACACCAGAAAAGTATATCACAGATACTCAAATAAATTCTTGTACACAAATATTCAGAGAAATAGTAGTCACATTGTGCCAAAAGGTTGAAACATCCAAAATATCCATCAACAGATTCATGGATATGGAAGTTGTGATATATACAGTGGAATATTATTCAGCCATAAATGAATGAAGTAATGATACAGGCTATCACTGCTCAGTGAATCAGCCTCAAAAATACTAGAATTTGGATATAAAAAGTCACCTGTTGTATCATTCCATTTATATGGAATAGCCAGAATAAATCCACAGATGTAGAAGCAGATTGTTGGTTGCCTGGATATAGGAGAAGAAGGAATGGGGAGTGACTGCTTAATGGGTACAGAGTCTTATTTTAGAGGTGATGAAATGTTTGGAAACTAGACAGAGGAAGTGGTTGAACAACACTGTGAATGCACTACCACAAATGAATAAAACTTTAAAAAGTTAATTTTGTTACATGAATTTCACTTCAATGAAAATTAAAAAAGAATGAAAACACTAACTCCCTGACAGTTTCCTAAATACTACCAGGTAGAAAGTGGATTATCTCAGATCTATTTCAAATGGGAAAGAACAATATATTATTTCAACCCAAATTGATACACATCCAGTATTGATACACATTTTGGCTATATTTATACTTTTTTGACCTCGTTGCCTTAGTCTGTGTTACAAGGGCTCAGAAAATATCTAATCTGCTGATGTTAAGTCTAAAAATATTTTTACATCAGAGGAAGTGAAATGGTGAAAGAATTCACTGGCCCTGCTAAATAGCATACCACTCAGAGTGGATGACTTGACAAGTGGGATAAGACAGCCTTTTGTAGGTATAGATTATATTTCAGGTTAAAGATGGCACTGTGCAAGGATCAAACACAATGCTTTAGAATGCAGCATATACTTTACACCAACGATCTCTACATGGTAGCTAGTAGGTAGCATATATGAACTCAGGAATTGTGGTATAGGAATGAGTGTCCCCACTTAACAACATTAATTTGGGGAATCTGAGCCTGTAATTTTAGGCTCTATGGGTCTAGATGTACTAGTTCCTATGTTTGGGGTGGAGGGACGTTTTCAAAAAGAAACAAAGTGAGAGTTTTACTGAATAAAAAACCATAGACCTTGTGTTTACTTTGTGCCAGTAAACCACCAAGCAAATAAAGAAGTTATAATACTAGCAGTGGTTGACTCTTATCTACATAAAGGTTTTGGGATTTTGCTTTATAATGGGAATATGGAGGAATATGGTAAAGAATCTGCCTGCCAACACAGGAGACATGGGTTCTACCTTTGGGTCAGGAAGATCCCCTGGAGAAGGAAATGGCAACCCACTCCAGTATTCTTGCCTGAGAATTCCCATGAACAAAAGAACATGGTGGGCTATAGTCCATAGGGTCCCAAAGAGTCGGACATGACTGAGTGACTGAGCGCAGATGAGAAATATATTAGACACTTGGGCAATCCTCCAGGATACCTCTTGAAACTCTAGTGTCCATCTGTAAGTGTAAATTAAATACAGCAGCTGTTTCCTGGATAGGACAGAAGTTCAAAGTTGTCAGAGATCAGAATCTCAGTTGATTAACTAGGTGTGCCACCTAAACCAATAGATAGAAAGTTATCAAGAATGGATTCTGGAGAAATGAAATGATAAATGTTAGTAAAGGCTATGGGAAAAACTGGAGTAGTGAGGCCTGTGGTTTGTCTCATTAGCTCTGAAATATATTTTTATATTTCCCTGAAATTGTGTCCAGCCATAAACTTCTAAATCTGGAGAACTTTTGCCCCACTTGTGTAGTTTAGTAGAAAAAGGAAGTAAAGCTATATGGAGCAGTCACAGGTTACACTGAGTATTGGTGGTGCTCCATCAAGTCTCTTATCAGGTGATGCACCCATCCTCCAACAGCTGTGAGTGTTGACTGATGACAGCTCACTGCTGCCAGCTTCTGAAGAACAGACATCCACTAGCCAAATGAAAGCATCATATTCACAAGTCTATACCTGCCACACATACACTGGGCCACATATAACTCAATGACTGACCATAACAGGATACACTAAGCTGGTTGTCTATCCTAAAAGTTTACCTAACTCTTTGGTATAATTTGCACTTCAGTTTATTGTGATGGAATCAGCTTGAATGTAGTCTCTAGGGGAGGCCACATTCTTGCTTAGTTTCTTGCATTGCCTTCCTGTGCTTTCTTTACTTAGCTTCTTCTAGAAGGCAGTTCCCCATTACACTGCTTAAACAAGAACTCTTGTCTCAGAATCTATGTCTACAGAAGCAGAACTTAGACATGGTTAATAATGATATGAGTTTGGAAAGACTAAAGTCTTGTTTGCAGAATATTACAAGCAAAATTAGTAGTTGGTATTATCGTGAAAACTGAGGCATATTTTGAAAAGTGTTTGTCTCTTCCCAAAATCTATTTATGTTATATAATCTCCTTTTATTTCCAAAGAAACTGGTTAATGTATCAAAAATTATCAACCATGAAAAAAATGGAAGTTAATAAAGGAAAATAACTTAGTATGGATGACCAGTGAATATTGCTGATTAAATATTGACAGAGGTATCTTGAGATGAAATGAGTAAACACTGAAATACATTCCATTCATCAGGCATTTACAAAATTTTGTAAACTGGAATGAAAATGAATTAGAATGTACATTAAAAAGTAATAAAGTAAGATTTCTTGATATTTTATTTAGAGGAACATTAAGTGGAAGAAGTCCTAATATGTGGGGTTGGAAGGCTTGGGATATTCTATTTGAAAGATGCACATGTAACATGACCCCAGTCAATTCATTTAGTCTGTTCCGAATGAGGTTATCATATCTCCAAGGGCTCCCCTCGAGGCTCAGCTGGTAAAGAATCTGCCTGCAATTCGGGAGATCTGGGTTTGATCCTTGAGTTGGGAAGATCCCCTGGAGAAGAGAAATGCTATCCACTCCAGTATTCTGGCCTGGAGAATTCTGCAGACTGTATAGTCCATGGGGTCACAAAGAGTCAGACATGATTGAGCAACTTTCACTTTCATATATCTGAAAATCAAAATGGTTTTCTTCTGTGGTAGTTCAGTTCAGTTCAGTTCAGTCATTTAGTCTTGTCTGACTCTTTGTGACCCCATGAATTGCAGCACGCCAGGCTTCCCTGTCCATCACCAATTTCAGGAGTTCACCCAAACCCATGTCCATTGAGTTGGTGATGCCATCCAACCATCTCATCCTCTGTCATCCCCTTCTCCTACTGTCCTCAATCCCAGCATCAGGGCCTTTTCAAATGAGTCAGCTCTTCCCATCAGGTGGCCAAAATATTGGAGTTTCAACTTCAGCATCAATCCTTTCAATGAATATTCAGGACTGATTTCCTTTAAGATGGACTGGTTGGATCTCCTTGCAGTCCAAGGAGCTCTCAAGAGCCTTCTCAAACACCACAGTTCAAAAGCTTCAGTTCTTCAGAGCTCAGCTTTCTTTATACTCAACACTCACATTCATACATAACTGCTGGATAAACCATAACCTTGACTAGACGGACCTTTGTTGACAAAGAAATGTCTCTGCTTTTCAATATGCTGTCTAAGTTATTCATAACTTTCCTTCCAAGGAGCAGGTATCTTTGAATTTCATGGGTGCAACCACCATTTGCAGTGGTTTTGGGGCCCAGAAAAATAAATCCTGCCACTGTTTCCACTGTTTTCCCATCTATTTGCCATGAAGTGATGGGACCAGATGACATGATCTTCGTTTTCTGAATGTTGAGCTATTTTTTTCTTATTTATTAAATATAAATTTATTTATTTTAATTGGAGGTTAATTACAATATTGTATTGAAAGTGAGAGAGGAGAGTGGAAAAGTTGGCTTAAAGCTCAACATTCAGAAAACGAAGATCATGGCATCTGGTCCCATCACTTCATGGGAAATAGATGGGGAAACAGTAGAAACAGTGTCAGACTTTGTTTTTTTGGGCTCCAAAATCACTGCAGATGGTGACTGCAGCCATGAAATTAAAAGGCACTTACTCCTTGGAAGAAAAGTTATGACCAACCTAGATAGTATATTCAAAAGCAGACACATTACTTTGCCGACTAAGGTCCGTCTAGTCAAGGCTATGGTTTTTCCTGTGGTCATGTATGGATGTGAGAGTTGGACTGTGAAGAAGGCTGAGCGCAGAAGAATTGATGCTTTTGAACTGTGGTGTTGGAGAAGACTCTTGAGAGTCCCTTGGACTGCAAGGAGATCCAACCAGTCCATTCTGAAGGAGATCAACCCTGGGATTTCTTTGGAAGGAATGATGCTAAAACTGAAGCTCCAGTACTTTGGGCACCTTATGCGAAGAGTTGACTCATTGGAAAAGACCCTGATGCTGGGAGGGATTGGGGGCAGGAGGAGAAAGGGACGACCGAGGATGAGATGGCTGGATGGCATCACAGACTCAATGGACGTGAGTCTGAGTGAACTCCGGGAGTTGGTGATGGACAGGGAGGCCTGGCGTNTGTATGGATGTGAGAGTTGGACTGTGAAGAAGGCTGAGCGCCGAAGAATTGATGCTTTTGAACTGTGGTGTTGGAGAAGACTCTTGAGAGTCCCTTGGACTGCAAGGAGATCCAACCAGTCCATTCTGAAGGAGATCAACCCTGGGATTTCTTTGGAAGGAATGATGCTAAAACTGAAGCTCCAGTACTTTGGGCACCTCATGCGAAGAGTTGACTCATTGGAAAAGACTCTGATGCTGGGAGGGATTGGGGGCAGGAGGAGAAGGGGACGACAGAGGATGAGATGGCTGAATGGCATCACAGACTCAACGGACGTGAGTCTGAGTGAACTCTGGGAGTTGGTGATGGACAGGGAGGCTTGGCGTACTGCGATTCATGGGGTCGCAAAGAGTCGGACACGACTGCGCGACTGAACTGAACTGAAAGCATATATATGGAATCTAGAAAAGTGGTACTGATGAACCTATTTGCAGGGAAGGAATGGAGACACAGATGTAGGGAACAGAGCTGTGGACACAGCAGGGGAAGGAAAGGGTGGGACCAATTGAGAACATAGCATTGACACTTATCCCTACCATGTGTAAGATAGATAACGATTGGCAAGCTTCTACATAGAACAGGGAGCCCAGCCTTGTGCTCCGTGATGACTTAGAGAGGCAAGACGGAGGTGGGGGTGGAAGGGAGGCTCAAGAGGAAGTATTTTATATATATATATGTATATATATATATATATATATACACACACACACATACATATATATATGTGTGTGTGTGTATATGTATACATACATATATATATGTATGTATGCATATAGTTATGACTGATTCACAGTGTTGTATGGCAGAAACCAACACAATATGGTAAAGCAATTATCTTCCAATTAATTTTTTTAATTTAAATAAAACCAAATAAAATTAAAAAACAAAGCCATAGATGCAGAAAACAGATTGGTGATTACCATAGATGGGGTTTGGGCGTTGGGTGAAATGAGTAAGGAGGTCAGCTGTATAGTGACAATGTTAACTCGACTTATTGTGATTATCATTCTGTAATACATACAAAAATTAGAGTATTATAGTGTACACTTGAAGCTAGCAGAACCTTATATACCAATTTCACCTCAATTAAAATGAAAGTGAAGTCGCTCAGTCGTGTCCGACTCTTTGCAACCCTGTGGACTGTGGCCTACCAGGCTCCTCCGTCCACGGGATTTTCCAAGCAAGAGTACTGGAGTGGGTTGCTGCTTCCTTCTCCAATTAAAAATTTTGTACTCCCATCCTTATTGCGGATCCCATAGGAAATACTTTGAATAAAAAAATAAATAAGTGAACAAATGAATGCATGAATGAATGAATGAATGAGTCATTTTTAATGTACGCAGAGCAAGCCTAAAACTGGTCCAGCTACACTGTTTACTGTCCAAATTATTGACATTTTAATTTAGTGTGAAAATTCTTTTCCCATTAATCAAATTTTATAGTAGAAAATGACCCTGACTTCAGGGACTGCTTACAGTAGAGAATGTTAACAGGCCTTTCAGTAGCAACAGTTAACCTCGTTGCCCGTTGATGGATCAAGAGCTAATTCCCAAACTATTTTCAAGCCAACCTGGTAAGAACATATTATTTACTCAAGGAACATTAAGTTATTTGGTGTGATTTCAACAGGAAAAAAAAAAAGAGAGAGATGCTTTAAGGAAGAACTCGTGGTATAAATAGGGTTTGCTCATAATTGTATGGGCAATGCTTCTGTTCATCTCCCAGTACAGAGGCTAGGAAATAGTTCTTTAGAACTAGCTCTGTTTAATATTTTGCTTATTCTTTCTGCTGCTCTCACTGCAGATCTGAATGACAGTATAATCAGGCAGAACTAAAGTATAATTCCAGCCAGAAAGGGCAGAGGTGATTATGCTCACAGATAAAGTAAATGAATTCTAGTTCATCCAGGGGGAAAATGTTCAGGTTACAAGACAATGACTACTTTTTTTTTTTTTTTCCCAAGCAAGTGGAAGGTTTATCAGTGACAAATGCTTGCTTAGGTTTCTTTTCTGAATCCATTTATCTACACTCATAAAGGGGAAATGTGGAGAAATGGAATTTTCATATTCTATTTATAATGACTTTCAAAGATGATTCCATCTTTTAAAGCCCATCCCTTTTGTTGGTAGAAAACGCTCACCTCTCTTAGGTACCTGAGACAGCAGTTTCTTTTGTGTGTTGTGGGAACAGAGAAATCATTTTAAATTATAACTTTTTAAATTTAAGATGGACCCTAGGAATTTATTTTGAAACATAGTAAATACCTTAATTATGTTTGCTGCTGGGTTACATTAGTTTCATTCCACTGGTGCAGGTACCCAGTGAAATGACACTTGTCCTAAATAGCCATGCATTGAAACCCAAAGAACTGGAGTGGAGACCTGGAAATGAGAGGTGGCATGCTTTGCCCCAAGTCTAAGATATGCAGATGAGAACACGGAGCTTGGGAGCAGGCTGTGAAAGGGATATTGGGAAGGATTACTTTACATGTTTACTCCAGTTACATACTAAGAGTTCAAAATGCTTATGACAAGCCAAGAGAAACAATGGTTAACAGCTTGTTTCTCAGACAAGAAACTTCTTTTATTATAGTCATTATTATTTGAGAGATGCCTTGTCATGAACATGATCTTTCTTTTAAATTTTGCTTGATTTTTGTTCTTATTCTATTTACACATATTTCAAGATGTATTTCTTATTTTAATTTTTATTGGGATATAGTTGATTTATAATGTTGTGTTCTTTTCTGTTGTGCAGCAAATTGAATCAATTATACATACACATGTATCCACTCGTTTTTAGATTCTATTCCCATATAGGTCATTACAGACTACTGAGTAGAGTTCCCTGATAATACATAATAGTATTATCAAGCATAGATGAAATGACAATATTTCTTCAATAGTGTTCAAAATTTTCCCATTGTCTGGTAATTTTCTAAAAATGTGTTTGAATCAGGATATAAATAATCTCGTATCTGTTGTGATTGGTTAATATATCTTTACCACATCTTTTAACCTATTTAAAAGATGGTTAAATTACTTCTCCCACCCTTTGCTTTCTTGTAAAAAAATGTTTATTGTTGTTCCTGAACCAAAGCACACTGCCTGAACATAGTAATAATTAATAAATGCTTATAGAATAAAGGATAAAGGACTCAGAAAAAACACGCTTCACTAGATATTTCACTGTCCTGGCTTGTGTTTGAAAGATAATTCTGTCTAGCATGAGTGATTTTTTTGTTTTTGCCTTTCACTATCCTGCAGTTTCTCATTCAGTTCTTCTTTTAAATTATTATTTATTATTTTTATATGATGAAAATTGAAGATAATACAAAGAAATGGAGATATATCCTATGTCCATGACTTGGAAAATTAATATTGTTAAAATGCCTATACTATCTAAACCATCTACAGATTTAATGCAACTCCTGTCAAAATACCTATCACATCTTTCACAGAAGTAGAACAAATAATGTTAAAATTTATATGGAACCATAAAAGGCCACAAATAGCCAAATTAAACTTGAGAAAGAAGAACAGAGTTGGAGGTATCATGCTCCCTGACTTCAGACTCTATTACAAAGCTACATTAATTAAAGCAATATGGTACTGGTACAAAACAGACACATAGATCAGTGGAACAGAACAGAGAGCTCATTCAGATCTTTTATTCAGTTCCATGTGGTGAGAAGGCAAAAGAGGCCCTATCATATGTGCTCACCAACCTGACAAACTCATGTCCCTTCTATGCTCCTTTCAAGTCTCTCAACATTTTATAATTCACTGATTAAACCACTGTGCCCTTTCCTCCCCAGATGAGGACAGTAAGAGCAACTTAAAGGTAGTAACCATTCTTAACTGATCTTCCTATCTCTAGTTGCTAAAACCATTTCCATCACACAGTATACGCTCACTGAACATCGATTATTGTTGATTAAAATCATAACAAATATGACCTTATGAAAAATCTAAAAATTAAAGAAGAAAAACCATAGATATAATTGACCAAGATTAGCATTTTTTCTCACATGTAGTTTCTAGTTTTCATCAAATAAGCAACACCAAATAAGTGTTAACCTGTTTGAAACACAGTGTGCTTTCAGTTTAAGAATAGCTGTGATTTTTTTTTTGTACCTATGTGTATGCAAGGCAGCCTTGTGCTTTTTAATTAATTAACTCCAATTTTACATCTTACACAAAGGATAGTGCTTTGGAATATGGAACAAAACATGTTCCCAGAGACAGGAGCAGCACCAGTGTCTCAGAGGAGAGAGCTGAGTACAACTGCAGCTCTAAATTAGAGTTTGCTACAGAACTGTGCAGGAGTAAAAATAAATTTACAATCTGAGAAGAAAGACTATGATTCCCCTTCTGATCAATAGTGAAGAGCTCGCCAAAGAATGGATGAGGACTGAAGATACTGTTTTTAAACATATCCCTACTCTCCAGTCATTGCTCTTAGTGAGAGGCTGCTGCCAGAGACACAGTGGTGCAAAATAAGGCATATTTTAAAGTGACAGGGCAATCTTCCATGGACCTCCCTTATGCTAGCAGCAAGCTCTCATCCCAGCTAAAGCCAGATCAATTTAAAAACTCCAAATAGTACTTTAACTTTCTCACCTAAGCCTCTGAGATAGGCACTTATATCCCAATTAATATTTTCATTGCTGTAAACCTAAGGATTCAAAGCACAGCTTTTATTTATTGTCAGCTGGCCCAAAGAATGAAAATAGAGATAGATTAACCTTCCAGATGATAACCATGGGGTAATGATGCAGACTGTTAGTCGCTCAGTTGTGTCCAACCCTGTGCTACCCCTTGGACCCTGTGCTACCCCTTGGACAATAGCCTGGGCTACTCTGTCCATGAAATTGTTCCAGGCAAAAATACAGGAGTGAGTAGTCATTCCCTTCTCCAGGGGATCTTCCTAACCCAGGGATCAAACCCGGGTCTCCTGCAGATTCTTTATCATCTAAGCTACCAGCAATGTCCTAGACTGTAGCAAGTACAGAGTTAAAAATTAGGTTCTTGAGCTCCTCAGAGATGTTTGGTATAAAATGAATTGAGATTCATTCTAGGAAAGTAAATACTAATGGACTTGAGCAAGAAGGATTAGGGGGGAAAAAGTATTTAGTGGTAAAAGGGTAATTGAAAAGGTATGACCTAAAACTCCTTCGGATGCTAATGGAGTTATGAATCATTTGTTGATCTTTCTTCTATTTTTCCTTCCAGATAATCTGTTTTGCCTCCTGTCCCTGATTTCACATTTAAATTTTAGCCTCTGATGTGGAAATATTCATAGTTGCATTGAATATACAAGTACTAACTCATCACTTTCTAATTCCTCAAATACCATTTATAATACAAAATACAAAATCATAGAATTAGATTATTGTTAAACCCATCTAGTTGTAGAGGGGATAGCTTGGTTAATACATGTACCTCATTTATGCTATATTGGAATGAATAATTTTTCCAGAATTAGAATACTATCAAAAAATTACTCTAGAAACTGTCACATATTACTGGTCACTTAAAAAACATTTAAAATCAATTCTAAAGCATCTGGAGTAATGATTGTAGCAGATGCTGTCACAACATCTCCTGTCTCTTTTTCCTATATTAGAGGTTAAGGCCAAGATCCCTACACCACAGTATGTTTCCCGTATCTCTGGGAAATCACCTGGCCCCTCAGGGCAGGACAAAAAAGCCAGAAGCCTAATGTTCCCAGAAGTGACCATCAAACAGTAATCGGTGGAAAGTTGTGAACAAACACACCAACATCCATACCTTTCAGTGAGACAGTTCTATGGAGTTTTCTGCACCACTGATCAGAGTGGCCCCAGTGGGACAGGACTGAAATTGCCCTTGATATTGATGCACCTTGAATGGTTTTCACTACCTCCGTTTCTCTCTTCCCCGCTCCCTCACTGCACGCTCTGGAATTGCCTTCAATTATATTCCCAGGATCCAGGCCCTTGTCCTGAGGTTTGATCGGAAGAGTACTCAAACTTGGATAAAGCTCTCCACTGCTATGATTGAGTGTCATCAGAAATGATAATTCACCACCATTAAAATAGTACTTCTATGGTTTCATTCATTCACTTTAAAACATCATAATTTTGTCTTGTCCATATTAGCATCTGTAAAACAATTTACTCAATAACCTAAGCCGGTTGAAAATTGATTCACTTTTTTATTTAGTTTTTACTCCTAGGGTAAAATCAGGTATGAAATCACACTGTAATTTGATAACAATACATTTTTCCTAACAAATATTTAAAATTACATATTCTATTAATGTTTGCTCATGTATCATCTAAAATGATGCTGTATACCAACCTTCCCAAAACACTGGCTACAGTGTAGATAAAGAATAGGCATGGTATTTCTGTCACCAGGCTATGACACCACAGTTGAGAACTGTTAAGGTAAATCAGCAGAATTTTGACAAGACACTTCTCTTGGGGTGTTAGAGAATTCCCTATTTCTTGTTGGATGATTTTTCCCAGATTAAAAGTGACCATTTTGAGTTAGAAGTGCCTACAAAGCAGGAACTATATCTAGCATTCTTTCATATTAATATGTAGTTTCATGGCACCTAAAGAGGGACATAAGTGAGGGGGTAATAGCCATCATTGAAACTCATTTTGTGTCCATAGAATTTCCTTCAGGATATATGAGACTCAGAAAGCAGAGAATGCTGCTATTTGGGGTTCATTGTCAAGGGACAAAAATTTTATTCTGTTGTCTAGCAAATGTGGGGGTTTTTTTTTTCCATTTATTTCGAGGAAGAGTTTTGTGTTTGAAAAGGTTTTGGTCCTCAGAATGTAACTTCTGACCCAAAGCTCATGAATCACTTTTTAAAAGAAAATTAGTAAGTATCTCTTATTCTAAAGAGGCACTCCAGATTTCTTTTAGGTGGCACAATTTGATTCTCAGGAATTTAGTGCTTATTTACTAGTTTGTAAAACACACGTTGCTTACTACTAACAAACACAGCTCATTTTATTCATGAAAGGCTCAATGGCTTTGTTTCTGGAGGTGTTGGGTGTGTGTGTGTGTGTGTGTGTGTGTGTGCGTGCGTGTGCGTGTGCGTCTGTGTATGAGTTAGAGAGAGAGAGAGAGATCTCATAGAATCAAACAGTGTACACTGAAGTCAATAAGTGTGCAGACCTACAGAGACATGTGCAGACAGAATATAAAACTGTATAGATTATGAACATCTCTGGTTGATGAAATGGAATTGAAATACATTTTCCCTTTCATAATGGAAGAGGATTAACATTAAAAAACTAATCTTTTTTGAGATAAAGTTCATTAACACAATGATTATTCATTTGGTCTTTATAATGATATTGCTGCTTAATCATCAGAACATTGCTTCCTGTGCTCAATGGAAACCAGCAGGAAACATTTGAAGAGCAAGTCTTGCTACTAACGTGACGGGAGAGGAAAGGTATTCTCATTGCTCTTCATTTCAAAAGTACAGCACATTTCTGCTCAGAAGTCTAAAACTGCTGGTCCGACAGCATGAGTTTTAAACCCCACATTAAACATAGAATAAAGTTACATAATCCTGAAGGCTAAATCTTTGCCTCAGGTCTGCTGTTTCTCTTTGGATTATACACAGTTTCTCCAGTGGGTGGATTTTTTATTTTTTTAATTATAAACCAAGATTTGAGTTGGTTTACCAGTATTGGTAGCGGCAATACTATGGTACCACATTTGTTTTCTCATTTGTCTGTTTAGCTCAGTAAACAAAGACATGAATAAGATGGGACCAAACTATAAATCTTTAAAACTGTATCCTCTGTGGTGCAAGTTCAACCCACAGTGCACCACTAAATCTATAAAGGCAAGGATTTCTGCAATGGAATCAAAATGAAAATATAATAATAGGATATCATAAAAAAGAAATATGCTATAATATTTTTATTCACTAAAGATTCTTTTGAACATAGGGATTCAAAAGCTCCTCTATAGGGAGCTAAATTATCAACATGTGTAGGGAGCTAAATTATCAACAAGGAGTAGAATGCATAATTATCCAGTAATATGTGTTGCACAGTGTAGCTAGTACTCAGGGCTGTAAATTGCAGACATGAGAAACCCAGTCTGGATGATTTAAGCAGACACTGAATATCTTTAAAAGATAGTGGCTAATTCACAAATCATCCAGCAAATCAACTTCAGAAGCTGGGCAGGAACAAAGAAGGTTGATGATGGTTAGGATCAACAGCAACCTCACACCTTGGAATCATTTAAATAACAGCCTGCTCTGGTTGTCCAGCTAGAAACCCCCTAGAAATGTGACGCAACTGCAACCAAGACTGCCACTTGCTAGCAAAATTTGTTCTCTACTGTTTCTGCTTCTTCAGTTTACAGATTGGAGATTCCAATTGTGGAGAAGGTGATTCTGCCTGGCTGAACCACCTAATATATGCTCAGGTTCTTTTGGCAAAGGGATCAAGTGATCTTGGCTTTGCCAAAACTTTCATGATGGTGAACTTCTCTGATATATGAAATTTGTTCAAATATTAGTCAGCCAAAGTATGACATTTGCATCATCCACCATCCTATAGGGTCTGATTCAAAGACACATTCCTAAGAAGGAGATGCTTAGAACATTTACATACATGACTGAGGACCTATCAGTTCAGTTCCTTGCTCAGTCGTGTCCAACTGTTCACGACCCATGGATTGCAGCACACCAGGCTTCCTTGTCCTTCACTGACTCCCAGAGCTTACTCAAACTCATGTCCATTGAGTCAGTGATTGCCGGGGTCCAGCCCCCGCAGGATCCAAGGAAACCCGAAGGAGAAACGGCGTCGGTGATTGCGATTGATTTAGAGAGAGAGATAATAAGGAAAGAATGTTGTAGATAAGAAAATAGAGGAGAGAAGAAAAGAGGCTGATGTTCCTTGGTTGATACAGAGAATCAATAAAGTCTCAAGACAAGAGACTTGCACCATCTACGTAAGGCCACAGGTGCCCTCCCGATCGCTCAAGGGAGTGAAGACGCAGGACACCTTCCCATTCAGGTCTTAGAAACCCAGGCAAATAATTAGACATGGCGGACTTCTGTACTCCAGATGGTAACTAGCCAGAAAGAGAGAGTAAGAGAAGAAAATGATTGACACGGGGGAGATCAAGCTGCTTCGATGAGCGAGATCCCCAAGCTTTATTTTTCAAAAGGTACTTATATACTTTTTTGTACATAGAGGGAAATGAAAGATGCAAGGTCATACAGAGTCAGCCCAACATTCCAGCAGTTTTGCCCTTATCAAAACCAGGATTTTTCTGCATACCTTTGCAACAAAAGATGTTGTGTACAGTATCTTCTGGCCTTGGAGGCCTGTGAACATTTTAGGACCCCCTTTTGATAAAGGCTGCTCAACCAGAAAACTTATTTTCCCTCAAAGTGTTTTTTCTTTATATTTCTAATCTATGTCAGCCTCAGAAAATGCCAAACAGAGTTACATTTTTCACAGAGCAAAGGGGAGTGAGTTACAAGAAAGAACCAATTAGCTCAAAAGTCTGATATGGTTAAGTTCAAGGCTACACTTGTTTTTCTTACATTCTCACTATGTTAACTAAGGCACTCCCAGGTGCACAGTGGATAAGAGACAGGGGAACTTAGCAACAAGCATTGGCCCAGTAATGAAATCCTACATCAGCACTACTCTAATAACTTTTAACTCTTTGAAAGGCTCTATGTTTTAGGATTTCCATGCCTCTCACAGTTGGTGAAAGTCATGAAATAGTAAAACAGACAGATTCTGATTTGGGGGTAGATGCTTGAGAAAGTCTAGGGAGCCCCTTGAGTTCTGAAGCCTTGCTTAACAGTTCTCTTCCACATGACTTTGTCATGGGTGGGATCTACCGTGGTGGCTCCATGAATCGCAGCACGCCAGGCCTCCCTGTCCATCACCAACTCCCAGAGTTCACTCAGACTCACACCCATCGAGTCAGTGATGCCATCCAGCCATCTCATCCTCTGTCGTCCCCTTCTCCTTAGCTGCAAGAGTCTGGATATACCTGCCAGGCAAGCTAGAATGTTAACAGAGGGGTTTTTGATTTGAAATATTCCTCTCATGTCCAAGAGACTTATTAGCTATAGCCCTAAGTTGATTTTCTCCAGAGAAAGGTGGTCAGGGTTAGCCCCCTGTTAATGTCAGAGGAGTTGGTGAAAGTCATGAAACAGTAAAACAGACAGATTCTGGTTTTGGGGTAGATGCTCGAGAAAGCCTAGGGAGCCCCTTGAGCCCTGAAGCCTTGCTTAACAGTTCTCTTCCACATGACCCTGTCATGGGTGGGATCTCCCATGGTGGCTCCCGGCAATATAGATCAATACAGAGTATTGAGTAGAGTTCCCTGTGCTATACAGAAGGTCTTTATTAGTTCATATTCATATTATTATTCATATTCATATATAGTGGCCTTTCCTGGTAGCTCAGTTGGTAAAGAATCTGCCTGCAATGCAGGAAACCCCAGTTTGATTCCTGAGTCAGAAAGATCTGCTGGAGAAGGGATAGGTCTCGAGAAAGCCTAGGGAGCCCCTTGAGCCCTGAAGCCTTGCTTAACAGTTCTCTTCCACATGACCCTGTCATGGGTGGGATCTCCCATGGTGGCTCCCGGCAATATAGATCAATACAGAGTATTGAGTAGAGTTCCCTGTGCTATACAGAAGGTCTTTATTAGTTCATATTCATATTATTATTCATATTCATATATAGTGGCCTTTCCTGGTAGCTCAGTTGGTAAAGAATCTGCCTGCAATGCAGGAAACCCCAGTTTGATTCCTGAGTCAGAAAGATCTGCTGGAGAAGGGATAGGCTACCCACTCCAGTATTCTTGGGCTTCCCTGGTGGCTCAGCTGGTAAAGAAACTGCCTGCAGTATGGGAGATCTGGATTCAATCCCTGGGTTGGGAAGATCCCCTGGAGAAGGGAACAGCTACCTACTCCAGTATTCTGGCCTGGAGAATTCCATGGAATGTATAGTCCATGGGGTTGCAAAGAGTCAGACATGACTGAGCCACTTTCACTTTCACATATAGAGTAGTATGTATATGTCAATCCCAATCTCCCAATTTATTCTTTTCCCTTCCCTTCCCACCTTGGTAACCATAACTGTTTTCTACATCTGTGATTCTATTTCTATTTGTAGGTTCATTTGTACCATTTTTTTAGATTCCACGTATAAGTGATATCATATGATATTTATCTTTCTGACTTACTTCACTCAGTATGACAATCTCTATGTCCATGCATGTCACTGCAAATGGCATTCTTTCTTTCTTTTTTATAATTGAGTAATATTTCATTGTGTGTATGTACCACAGCTGCTTTATCCATCCATCTGGCAATGGACATTTAGGTTGCTTCCATGTCCTAGCTAATGTAAATAGTGCTGCAGTGAACCCTGGAGTGCATATATCTTTCCAAATTATAAAATCTGTGACTCTTAAGGAGAGAAGTTAGTGGAGGGATTAATTAACAGCCTCTGATATTCAAAGCATCTATCATTCTCTTCTGAATAAACAGAAAGGACAACACATAAAGCCTAAGAAGGTGCTCTGTGACTGGACTTTGCCATACTACTGCGAGTTATTATTAACATAGTTAATGAAAAGTTATAGAGACTATGGCTATTTGAACCAATTTATTATGTAGAATAGCTTATAATGGAAAAGAAATTTTTATAAATGGAATTAGACAAGAGCTTCAAGAATACTAAGAAGAAACTGATTGACTGTCTCTCTCCATCTTTATTCTACGTCTTCTCAGTCCCTTTATCCACCTAGAATACAGGTTTAAGGTTAATCTAGAGCTTTAAATTAGATGTTAGAAACATTTTTGATGATGCATATATTCTAACTACAGTAATGGGACTATGAAACAACACATAAAATTAATTTGCCTAGAAAACTTTTAATAATAAATTTTGTATTATTGGCTCTTAAGAAAGAGAGAGAGAATAAGAGGAGATCTTGAAAACTTTTTAGTTCCTTGAGTTCATACCATAATTTGGACTTTGCCTCATCTGAGTGTTAGGAAGCTCTGGGCATCGCTTTTTGATTCTGCAAATAACCTCTACTTGGGAGAACGTTTATTTTAATAATGCATGGCTCAGATATTGATATTTTCCTTCATTTCCCCAACATCTACAGAGAGGTATTCTGCCTTAGTATTAACATGGCATCATCAACTCAATGGACATGAATTTGAGCAAACTCCGGGAGATAGTGAAGCAAAGGGAAGCCTGGCATGCTGCAGTCCACAGGGCCACAAAGAGTCAGACACAACTGAATGACTGAACAACATTAATGTTACTTTTGCTCCCTGATGATATCATTGTGGTCTGTGTGTGTGTGCATGCTGAGTCGCTTCATTCGTGTCCGGCTCTCTGGGACACTGTGGACTGTAGCCTGCCAGGCTCCTCTGTCCACAGAATTCTCCAGGCAATAATACTAGAGTGGGTCGCCATGCCCTCCTCAGGGGATCTTCCCAACCCAGGGATCTAACCTGCGTCTCCTGGTACTCCTGCATCACAGGTGGATTCTTTACTGCTGAGCCAGCTTGGAAGCCCCTCATTGTGGCCTACTTGATTTTAAAGATTTGGTTATACATCTTATACACACACTCATTAACAATGGAAAATAAAGATATATTTATACCAAGTAATTCTGCTGAGGAAATTTGAGCTTTTATGTGTTTCAACCTGTAGATAAGAGCTGGCCATTCACAAAACTAAAAAGTCAGGCTCAGACTACAATGACTGACTGAGGGACATAGAATGGCTTTCTTAAGAATCCAACAGTTTGAATTTACGTGGGAGAAAAAAAAATACTAGTTGGTTAATATAGCAACCTGGTTAATTTATATGGTCACCCCAATATTCCACTAGGCAGAGAACAGGTCTCAGAGGGAAAATGAAGGCAAAGACAAGAATCAAAAGGAAGTTGATAGAGAAAGTGGGAACAGAGGTTCCTGCCCAGGCCCAATCCTGGATGCCCACAGAAAGGTTTGATGCTAGGTCTTACTTGTCCCTACTGCCTAGCAAAGGGTCTGGTGCTGAATGAATAAATAAAGGAATGAATATGCGGGTGTCAAGGTGAGAGGGTGTTTAATAAGTGTTGACGGTGGAGGCAACCTCATAAAAATGAGAGTACCTAGATGGGAGTGGTATGGATGTATAGGGAATAAATTTATTTATTTTTTTGAAGTGTGCCTCTCAAGATATGGAATTCGTTTTGGGAACTGTCCCCCATAGCAGTTGTCTCCCACATGATTTGCCAGGGATAAAATTGGCAGGTCCTCTTTCTTAGCCTCTCTTTCTGTGTTCTGGCCCACACTGTCAGCTGTATTTTCCTCAGGACCATTGCCAAGACCACCACCAAGGAGCTCAGACCTCTGTTCAGTACACCTTGCTCGTGGGGGGTTCAATCTGCTTTATAGTGTTTCCTCCCAGGTTTTCAAGTAAAACTGTTCTCAGATATTTGGGCAAGGAGGTTTTTTTTTTTTGTTTTGTTTTTCCCCAAACCAGATGCAAAAATATCTCTTTGGGGCTTCCTTGGTGGTACAGTGGATAAGAATCTGTCTTCCAAGGCAGGGGATAAGGTTTGATCCCTGCTCTGGGAAGATTCCACATGCCATGGGAGCAACTAAAGCCCATGCGCCACAACTTTAGTAAGGCTACGGGCTGCAACTACGCAGCCCGTGCTCCTTGAGTCCACGCACCACAACAGGAGGAGCCACCACAATGAGAAGCCAGCCTGCAAACCACAACTAGAGAGTAGCCCCTGCTCGCTGCCACTAGAGAAAGCCCACTCCCAGCAACAAAGCCCAGAGCAGCCAAAAACTTACAGGAAAAAAAGAACGAGTTTTGCCTTTCCTCTCACTTTGCTAATGAGACGTTGTTGTTTAGTCGCTCAGTCGTGTCCAACTCTTGCGACCTCATGGACTGTAGCCTGCCAGGCTCCCCTGTCCACGGAATTTCCCAGGCAAGAATACTGGAGTGGGTTGCCATTTCCTTCTCATATATATATATATATATATATCCTTTGCACTGAGCCCATTGCACATGTCTTTTCAAAGTACCACAGTGGGAAAAAAAGACTTAGAAGGTATTTACAGTTCTTCCACAATAATCTCAAACCTTTCTGAGGTGGGGTCCCGACATTTTTGGCTGAACTGAGCAACTGAGGGCCAAGGAGGAGTTAGTAACTCCCGTCACTCCATCACCATCCTGTTTCTGTTGAAGTCCCCAAGTAACAGACTTGGTGGGAGGCCTGGGCCGAGCAGAGTGAGTCTTCTTCCCAAGGAGCCAAGGAGAACACAAGGTCATTGTCAATAAGGCACACGGGCTGTTGCAGAAGTCTTGGGTAGTAGCTGTCCCCAAATACCCACTGCCAGGGACTCCACAGAGCAGCTGGGACCTCAAAGGGATGGCGGAAGCTGCCATGGTGGCCTGGGCTCAAACTGTGTGTGGTGACGGGGAGAGGGATGTGGACTTTGGCTGAGTGAAGAGAGGAAATATGGGAACCGAGGAGAAAAGCCACCTGGATTTGTTGAAGATTTACCACCAGCCAGGGAGGAGAAGGGAATGGCTACCCACTCCAGTATTCTCGCCTGGAGACTTCCATGGACAGAGGAGCCTAATACACACAGGGAGGGTAATGTTTCTTGCCCCTCAAGACATGATACAGGAAGCCCCAGTCTACTAGCTGCTTTGGAAGTCTCGCTGTCTATCGGGTACCATCTCAACAAACAACATGAGTTCTTTGGTGAGTGAAAGAACTAATTGCTGGGTCCATTCCATGGAGAGTTGAGGCACATCAAAGAAAGAAGTCATTTCATAAAACTGATCTGCAACTAGAAGTTATAGAAAACCCTCAAAGGGGGAAATTACTTAACAAAGGTCTGAATGATAGCTATGAATGGTGGGGTCCAGCAGATCAGGTTAGGAACAGGAATATCTAAGAGGGAACCCACTGTCTTCCATTTTCCAGTTATGACAGATTTGAGTGAGTCATAAAACCCGAGTTTCAGTCTCATTCCTATAACACGAGGATTAATCATTCCTTTCCTAACTATCTCACAGGGTTGTTGTGAAGACCACAGGCGGAAGACACTCTTTCAGTTATAAAGTTCCATGCAGGTGCAAAGATTTATATTTGCTAGAGATCAGTTACCTTTCCTCCCATTTCCAAAATGCTACCCTGCCACTACACAGAATACAGAAGGTGGACACACAGTAAATACTAAAACAAACAAACAAAAATCATGTAGTTACAGAGCAAACATTGGGATGGAATGATCTCACACTGCAACAACAGTGGGACATTCCCAGTCCTGTACAGTCAGGTTTCTAAAGCCCAACTGGTTGCATGGTATTGTCAAGCCCTGCATTCAGAAAACTTCAACATTTACTTTTTTTTTTTTTTTAAATAACTTAACCCACTGCTTCTTAGCTGATTAGCACAGATATAAACCAAAAAAGACTGCTCTGTGACTGCAGAAGTTGATACAAATAATAGTCCACCCAGGTTGTAATTACACGAGATATATTAATAACAAAAACAAATGTGCCATTTGTAATAACCTCTGAATGCTAATATGAAACTGTGCATATCCAACTGACTCTCGTGTCCAACTGAGGGTAATATAAAAAGGAATCAAAATATTATGTGCTGGTAATATGAGGTAAGACTCTAAAAAGTATAATTCAGCTTCTATTAGTGATAGAAATGCTCTGGAGTGAGGTGGGGGGTGCAGAAACCAGGGGAAAATGGCATTGTTAAAGACCTTAAGTCCTGTAGAAAATCCTCCAACTGAGCTGCCTTAAATCTTGTTTACAAGAAGGGACATAAACCAATGCATATAGCCCTGAATTCTTCCCTACCCTTGTTTTTAGTCTCTCTCTACCTGGCCAACAGGAATACAGACTTAGAAAAAGTGACCGGTGAAATATGTCCCCACAAGGGAACCAAGTAATCATTTAGTCCAGTAACTGAAGACACACATTAGAAGAACATGCTTTTGGCTTGGTTTTGTGCCCCTACTGCTCTTCACTGTCCCCACCCCCTCCAATAACACTGGTTCTGGTAGCTTATCTTCTGCATCTCTTTCGTTTTCTGCATCCTAGTCATACTCTATGTAACTGAAATGGCCACTGGGACTGGGAATGCCAAGGGATTCTGACGTGAAAACTGTAAGAATTACATGAAAATCTCTTAATCGCCCGATGTAGTCTAACTCCAAATAAACATCTAGGATTAGGAGAAGAGTTTAAGCAATAAAGAATCTGCCTGCAATGCAGGAGACCCGGGTTCAATCCCCAGGTTGCAAAGATCCCCTGGAGAAGGGAATGACAACCCACTCCCCTATTCTTTCCTGGAAAATCCCATGGACAGAGGAGCCTGGAGAGCTACAGTCCACTGAGTAACAAAGAGTTGGACACAACTGAGCAACTAACACTTTGACTTCACTTAAATTTAGACTCAGCAGCATGATGAACTATAATATGCAATCATTTAAATAAACAAGAATATTTGTAATATAATGTGAGGGAGAGTTAGTGGAATTCAAAATATGAGTGTACGTTATCTGAAATCTATGTATAAGCAAAAATAAAATGTAGTAACATCGGCGGATTTGTGGTCATTTACTTGCTGCTAACATTACCTTTAATATTATTTTGGAATTGCATTTAAAAACATAAATGTTGCTTTTTATTCCATCTAAACAATGATTGTTCAGAGTACCATTTTGATCTCATAAAAAAGAATAATAATCCAGGACCTCTTCAACACTCAATTTAGTATAGATTTTTTTATTTTCTGATACATGCTGAAGGATTTGTATTCATGCTGTTTCATGTTTTTCTCTGAATGATATGCAAACATCTACTTCTGCCCTCCCAAGTGTAATATTGCCCAAGTTTAACAACTGTTTAATCTATTTCTCTTGAATAAATATGTTTGTTTATTAAGCTTTTAAGAAGTATATACATGTAATAAGTTGTTTGGTGACATGAATCATGGTATCTTTCTATTTAATTTTGATTTAAAAAAATTAATTTTGCATTTCTATGCAAATCAAAATTACAATGAGATATCACTTCACACTAGTCAGAATGGTCATCATCAAAAAGTCTGTAAACAATATATGCTGGAGAGGTTGTGGAGAAAAGGGAACACTCTTGCACTGTTGGTGGGAATGTAAATTGATACAGCCACTATGGAAGACAGTATGGAGATTCCTTAAAAACCTAGGAATAAAGCCACCATATGACCCAGCAATACCACTCCTAGGCATATACCCTGAGGAAACCAAAATTGAAAAAGACACATGTATCCCATTGTTCATTGCAGCACTATTTACAATAGTTAGAACATGGAAGCAACCTAGATGTCCATTGACAGATGAATGGATAAAGAAGTTAAAGAATGGATAAAGAAGTGGTACATATACAGAATGGAATGTTACTCAGCCATAAAATGAAATGCATTTGAGTCAGTTCTAATGAAGTGGATGAACATAGAACCTATCATACTAAATGAAGTAAGTCAGAAAAAGAAAGATAAATTTTGTATTTTAACACACATATATGGAATCTACCAAAATGGTACTGAAGAATTTATTTAAAGGGCAACAGTGGAGAAACAGACATAGAGAATAGACTTATGCACGTGGGGAGAGGGGAGGAGAGGGTGAGATGTATGGAAACAGCAACATGGAAACTTACATTACCATCTGTAAAATAGATGGCCAACAGGAATTTGGTGTATCAACAAGG
>SJXQ01012164.1:55029-70904 GCA_006408695.1 Aepyceros melampus
AGTGATGGTGGGGGTTCAAAAAGGAGGGGTATATATATATATATATATATATATATATATATATATACCTATGGCTGATTCATGTTGAGGTTTGACAGAAAACAACAAAATCCTGTAAAGCAATTATCCTTCAATAAAAAATACACTCATTTAAAAAATATTTTAAAAATTAATTTGACATTTTTAAAACACACTATGGAAAGTGCTGATGAAGAGAGAAACCAGAGTAATAGTGAAACAAACTGTGATAAACTGCTCTTATGTTCTTGAAAATCCTGCAGTTTCAGTTTCAGTCAAAGTGTAGTGACAGCCTCTGTACCACAATAGGCACCATACTGGACCTGTTGAAAGACTTCTCACTCAGCCCCCCTAGACTCTGTGTTACAGGCTCATCCGCTCCATTCTTCAAATGTACCCAACGAGGTTCAGAGGTTCAGCCATTGACAAAAGTCACAGAGCTAGTGAGAGGCTGGATTTTCACTCCAATTTTCTGATTTCAGATGTAGGGCTCTTTGAACTAGAGCTTGCTCTAATATATTGACTTTGATAAATTTATCCTTTTAACATTAAATAATATTCTACACAATAATCACATCTCAAAATGAACAAATAGAGTAAGTATGAGAAAGACATATTTCTATTAAAAAATAGAAAGTATGAATAGAAAAATGAGGCAACTAAGATGGTAATGGAAACATCTATTACCATAGGACTCTGATAAAAACTATTTGATTCTTAAATCAAGGTATGCTAGAATGAGTGTAATGTCATCTGACACACAGATTGTGCATTAGTTAATTCCTGAGCAGTGTAAGTCTAGGCATGGTCTCTTAGCTCTGCTAGTTATTATAGGACTGCAGGCTGACAGATGTAAAACAGGGATCTCCTGTCCAAGTAGGGGAAATGGTATTGCCCAAAGGAGTGAGAGAGTGCCTTCTCACTTGACGGAACCTCCTGGAGCCATGAGGACTTGGGGCTATTAGTTCAGTGGCCTAATGCTATGGACAAGCATGAGAACAGGAGGAAGATCAAGGAACCAAGCCAATCCAATAAAAACAGGAACTAAAATATTAGTAGGACTAAGTTTGAGATGGTAAAACAAACAAACAAACAAACAAAAAAAGATGAGGCTTCCCAAGTGGCACCAAGATAAAGAATCCACCTGTCAATGCAGGATACTGGGGCTCAGTCTCTGGGTTGGGAAAATCCCCTGGAGGAGAAAATGGCAACCCACACCAGTATTGCTGCCTGGGAAATCCCATGGGCAGAGGATCCTGGCAGGCTACAGTCCACAGGGTCACAAAGAATTGGATGCTGCTGCTGCTGCTGCTAAGTCGCTTCAGTCATGTCCGACTTTGTGCAACCCCATAGACTGCAGCACACTAGGTTTCTCTGTCCCTGGGATTCTCCAGGCAAGAACACTGGAGTGGGAATGCATGAAAGTGAAAAGTAAAAGTGAAGTCACTCAGTCTCTTAGCAACCCCATGGACTGCAGCCTACCAGGCTCCTCCATCCATGGGATTTTCCAGGCGGGATTTCCCAGGCAAAAATAGTGGAGTGAGTTGCCATTTCCTTTTACGACTGAGCAGTTAAGCACATATACACAGACAAAAAACAAAAACCCAGAGGACCAGTGGGCAGGGTAACTGGCTTTAGTCATAGGCCTTTCATTAAGGAGCTGGGTAAATTTGGACAAATTACATGACCATTTGGGGCTTCCATTTTTCATATATAAAATGAGAAAATTGAATTATATGACCTACTATCTCTCCCTACCTCCATCTATCTGTTTAAGTTGCCAGGAATTCCTAATTCACTAGTAGATCCAGAGATTCAGGACTGAGGGAAATCTAAAACTTGTGCTTCCTGGGGGCATTTCAAGGCTCTAGGGAAAGCACCTCTGCTTCAGATGCTGATAGGCAATTTTCCTTTACTCATGATGATCCTGCTTTGATTGAACTGTCAGTAACTTTTTTTTTATCTTCAATTAATTTTTATTTTTTAGTTTGTTTTGCTTTACAATACTGTATTCGTTTTGCTATACATTGACATGAATCAGCCACGAGTGTACATGAACTCCCAATCCCGACCTCCCCCTCCCTCCTCCCGCCCCACACCTTCTCTCTGGATTATCCCCGTGCTTCAGTCCCAAGCATCCTGCATCCTGCATCGAACCTAGACCGGCGATTCGTTTCACTTATGATATCATACATGTTACACTGCCACTCTGCCAAATCATCCCATCCTCTCCCTCTCCCACAGAGTCCAAAAGGCTGTTCTATACATCTGTGTCTCTTTTGCTGTAATATATATATATATATATATATATATATAATGTTTAGGAATACAGAATCTGACAACAAAGAAGATGGGATTTGAGTATGGTTCTGCCACTTACAAATTGTGCTAAGGACTTTAACCTCTGTGCCTCTGGGATTAATACTACCTACTTCACTTGGTTGGTTGTGTGTGAATGTGTGCTAAGTCACTTCAGTTGTGATGACTCATTGCAACCCTATGGGCTGTAGCCCGCTAGGCTCCTCTGTCCATGGGATCCTCCAGGCAAGAATACTGGAATGTGTATTCCATTACTGTTCTCCTCCAGGGCATAGTCCTAACCAGGGGATCGAACCCACATCTCTTACGTCTCCTGCATTGGCAGGAAGTATCTTTACCAGTAGCACCACTTGGGCTGTTTGTAAAGCTTTTGTGTAGTTGCTCAGTCATGTCCGATTCTTTGCAACTCTATGGACTATAGCTCACCAGGCTCCTCTGTTCATGGGATTCTCCAGGCAAGAAAACTGGAGTGGGCTGCCATTTCCTTCTCTAGGGTTTCTTCCCAACCCGGGGATTGAACTCGGGTCTCCTGCATTGCAGGCAGATTCTTTTACTGTCTGAGCCACTAAAATGACTAGGAGAATACCTGATACATAGCAAATAAGAACTCAAAGATGTTAATCATTATTTCCAAACTTTCTATTTCTTAAGAATTTTCCAAGGATAAAGGGCTACACGATCTTATAATTAGAATGGCTTTTTTTCATTCTAAAGAACAATATTTGGATGAAAGGGAACAGCAGTTTTCTGAATTTCTGCTACTTTCCTTTTTGTGAACTATTATTTTGCAAGACCACAGAATCCACTGTGTGTGTGTGTGCAGAAAAGTGCTTTGTTGAATTTTCAGAGAAATACCCGATACATGGCAAATAAGAACTCAAAGATGTTAATCATTATTTCCAAACTTTGTATTTCTTAAGAATTTTCCAAGGATAAAGGGCTACATAATCTTATAATTAGAATGGCTTTTTTTTATTCTAAAGAATAATATTTGGATGAAAGGGAACAGCAGTTTTCTGAATTTCTGCTACTTTCCTTTTTGTGAACTATTATTTTGCAAGACCACAGAATCCACTGTGTGTGTGCGTGCAGAAAAGTGCTTTGTTGAATTTTCAGAGAAACTGTTCTGGTCTTTAACATAATTAAATCTGAATGTTACATTTTTTAAAAGATGCAGCAGAACACAAGTGCTGTGCTGTGTTTTTACCCACACCTCATTTCTGACAACAAATGGGTAATTTTTCCATACCAAGCAACTCTCCAGTTCTCTGTGGACAACAACTGAGCATCCTACAAGTCAATTTGATATGCCGTAGGTGCATGTGTGCTCAGTCTTCACTCATGCGTGCTTCAGTTGTGTCTTTGACTCTTTGCAATCTATGGACTGCAGCTCACTAGGCCCCTCTGTCCATGGGATTCTCCAGACAACAATATGGGAGTAGGTTGCCATGCCCTCCTCCAAGAGATCTTCCAGACACAGGGATCAAATCCACGTCTGCCTTCATCTCCTGCATTGCAGGCGGAATTTTTTAACTACTGAATCACCTCAGTTCAGTTCAGTCACTCAGTTGTGTCCGACTCTTTGTGACCCCACAGACTGCAGCACACCAAGCTTCCCTATCCATCACCAACTCCATAAGCTTACTCAAACTCATGTCCATCGAGTCAGTGATGCCATTCAAAACATCTCATCCTCTATTGTGCCCTCCTCCTGCCTTCAATCTTTCCAGCATCAGGGTCTTTTCCAATGAGTCAGTTCTTTGCATCAGGTGGCCAAAGTATTGGGAGTTTCAGCTTCAGCACCAGTCCTTCCAATGAACACCCAGGACTGATCTCCTTTTATTTTTTTAATTAATTTTTATTTTTTAGTTTGTTTTGCTTTACAATACTGTATTCATTTTGCTATACATCTCACTGGTTTGATCTCCTTGCAGTCCAAGGGACTCTCAAGAGTCTTCTCCAACACCACAGTTCAAAAGCATCAGTTCTGAGTCACCCAATATGTCCTAATCTTTCCAGCATCAGGGTCTTTTCCAATGAGTCAGTTCTTTGCATCAGGTGGCCAAAGTATTGGGAGTTTCAGCTTCAGCACCAGTCCTTCCAATGAACACCCAGGACTGATCTCCTTTTATTTTTTTAATTAATTTTTATTTTTTAGTTTGTTTTGCTTTACAATACTGTATTCATTTTGCTATACATCTCACTGGTTTGATCTCCTTGCAGTCCAAGGGACTCTCAAGAGTCTTCTCCAACACCACAGTTCAAAAGCATCAGTTCTGAGTCACCCAATATGTCCTACAAGTCAATTTAATTGCAACATTAACTACTTAGAGACAACTCAATCCCACAGACTGCTCACTCCCACAAGACTGCCCCCAACTTCAGAAGCCAGTTAAAAGTCTTAGGCCTCCCATTTTTCTCCCCAGCAAGCTATAAATCAGGGGTTTCCATGACCCCCTCCTCAGGTTTGCTAATTTTCTAGAACAACTCAAGGGACTCAGGAAAACAATTTACTATTTTAACTGGTTATAAAAGACACAACTCAAAAACAGCCATATGGTTGCAAGAGAGTTGTACACAACTTAGTGATTAAACAACAAATATGGGCAAGGTATCAAGATTGCTGGGAGAAATATCAATAACCTCAGATATGCAGATGATACCACCCTTATGGCAGTAAGTGAAGAGGGACTAAAAAGCCTCTTGATGAAAGTCAAAGTGGAGAGTGAAAAAGTTGGCTTGAAGCTCAACATTCAGAAAACGAAGATNTAAGCTGTACCACTCTGCTTTCAATTAAACCAAATCTGGTAATATGATCACAACCACTGGATTGGTATTTGATCTGGAACAGGTCAGGAAGATCCCCTGGAGAAGGGCATGGCAACCCAATTCCAGTATTCTTGCCTGGAGAATCCCATGGTCAGAGAAGCCTGGCAGCCTACAGGTCCATATATCACAAAGAGATGGACACAACTGAAGCGACTCAGCAAGCATGCAGCCACATACGATAAGACATAGTGACGTGAAAGTCGCTCAGTTGTGTCCGACTCTTTGTGACACCATGGACTATACAGTCCATGGACCTCTCCAGGCCAGAATACTGGAGTGGGTAGCAGTTCCCTTCTCCAGGGGATCTTCCCGACCCAGGAATCAAACCTGGGTCTCCTGCATTACATGCAGATTCTTTACCAGCTGAGCTACCAGGGACGCTCATGACAAGACACAGGGAAGGCCTGTCATCTGTAAAGTGACACGGCACAAAACTCTGCCCTAATGGACAACTCCATGGAAGGCAGTGACAAATTCAAATGCTTTATTAGGTAACAGGAACATTAACATAAACACTGAAAAACTGGTCACTAAAGCTGCTAATACATCCTGAACAATATAATATAAATCCTTATTCTGTCACCACTAGGATCCAGGGGGCTGTATGTCTACTCAGCCTCTTTGCAACCCTAGTCTGGAGTAAGCCTCCATTGGCTAAGGAAATCTGAATATTTTTATTTACAATTTGAAAGGACACTATATATGCTATATTAATTTCATCTACTGTAACACTTCATAGTGTTAAGTTTATAATCTCATTTGAGAGGAGCATGGCTTACTGGACAGGGCATGGACTTTGGGTCAGGGAGACTAAAATTCAATCACACTAATAAAAAGATTACTAAGAGCAGTTTTAAGAATTAGAAACAAGAGAAGTACATGTAAAATTTTTTAAGTGTCTGGTAAATAACAGCACCCCAATAAATTCTATTTTTCTATTAATTTAGTAAGATTTACTAAGGACATTGATTGTATCAACTGGCTTTTGTTACATAAAAAAACCACCTCAAAAATTAGTAGCTTAAAATAACAACCAACTCTGAGTCAGCAATTTAGGCTATGCTCAGCTGAATAGTTCTGCTGATCTTGGCCAGGCTCATTCATATGATGTGGACAGCTGCCAGGTAGACAGGCTGGTCTAAGATGGCTCAGCTGGGATGGTTGTCTCTATTCCAAAGGATCTCTCATCATCTATCTGGCTAGCCTAGATTGACTACATATGGAAACATGCAATGCCTCTTAATGCCCAAGCTCAGAACTCACCAAACATAACCTCTACTGAGTTTATTAGCCATAGCACATCACCAGGCAAACCAACATTTAAAGGATGGAGAAACAAAGTCAAGGAGCTGCTTAGTGTGATCATTTTGCAATTTATTCAGAGACCTATATACTGGGTACCATAAAGATCTTTTAAATGCTATATATATGTAGATGTAAATGTTTATGTATTTAACCATTATATTAAATCATTACAAAAAGGTCCTCAAGAGAGAGATAGACTATTCCTATTTTTGTGGGGGAACTGAAATGTAGGGAGCTAGTAACTAGCCCAAAGTATTATTATACATAGCAGAGTAAAAATTGGAAATCAGGTTTCCTAGGTCTTACTTAGTTCAATGTTTTTTCTATTCATCCTATGTTGTCCAGAAATTGATCCCAAGATCCTAGAGATCCTATAACACCTCCATAAAGTAGCTTCTAAATAATGTCACAGAACAAAAATATTTTATGATTTGAGATGTAAGTTTAAATATTTGCTTGATTTCTTTGTCACAGTCTACTTAACCTAACAAATCACCTGTGGTTCAACTTTAATAAAAAACTGCTTCATGGCACAGGCACCGTTTTGTTTCAGTTTGATTCTGGGAACATTATTTTTCTTTCTAAATGAAGAATTTATTCAATGAATCACTACTGAATGTCTTTTGTCTATGTCAGTCACTGTACTATATACTGAATATACAACAAGATAATCAGCTTTTATAAACTATATTAAAAAACCTTCTTTTAAGATCCTTCTCTTGGAGAAATAAGTTTGATAAGGGAAGCATTTATTTTCAGAGAAATTTCTGGGATCTACTATTTTAATGAAAACATACTCCTTTTTACCATTAAACCCTTCAATAGCTAATGGAATACCAAGTTCAACAAATTGCATCACCTGTATGTATGAACAGATATTCACAAATATGCATTTAATTATCGCGGTCAGAAGCCTATTAATCCTTATTTTGTTTCAGTTTGATTCTGGGAACATTATTTTTCTTTATAAATGAAGAATTTATTCAATGAATCACTACTGAATGTCTGTTGTCTATGTCAGTCACTGTACTATATACTGAATATACAACAAGATAATCAGCTTTTATAAACTATATTAAAAAACCTTCTTTTAAGATCCTTCTCTTGGAGAAATAAGTTTGATAAGGGAAGCATTTATTTTCAGAGAAATTTCTGGGATCTACTATTTTAATGAAAACATACTCCTTTTTACCATTAAACCCTTCAATAGCTAATGGAATACCAAGTTCAACAAATTGCATCACCTGTATGTATGAACAGATATTCACAAATATGCATTTAATTATCGCGGTCAGAAGCCTATTAATCCTTGTGACTCCTATTTCTATTTATCCCCCACATCTTGGTTGATTCTACCTTAAAAATATATATCTACTAATTCACTAACACTATGTTGAACCAAGCTACTACCATCTCTTGTTCAGACCATAACTTACACTCATTTTATCTCTCTGCATCCATTATTGTCTTCTTTAGAGGAGCTCAATATACTCTTAAAATATGTCGGATTACATTATTCCTTCTCCTTGAAACCCTTCCAACAGCTTCCCTATTCTAAATGTACTCTCTTCACTGTAGCCTTTAAGACCTTTCCATTCTCACCTTTAACCCTTCTCTTTGTTGCTCCAGTCACACCAACCTTTTCCTTTCACACCAAGCTCTTTTCCACTGTAGGGCCTTTGTATGCACCGTTCCCTCTTCGCATCACTGGCCTCTTTTCATTTCTTGTAGCTCAAAAGGCCCTTTCAAACTCCTCTTACATAGGTCCCCTTCTTATCCTATTATGGTGTCCTATTTGTTTCCCTCATAGCATGTTTTCAATTTATAAATACATATTTACTTATCTACTGGCTATATCTTTCCTGCTGCTAAGTCACTTCAGTCGTGTGCAACTCTGTGCGACCCCACAGACGGGCAGCCCACCAGGCTCCCCCATCCCTGGGATTCTCCAGGCAAGAACACTGGAGTGGGTTGCCATTTCCTTCTCCATCGCATGAAAGTGAAAAGTGAAAGTGAAGCTGCTCAGTCGTTCCGACCCTCAGCGACCCCATGGACTGCAGCCTACCAGGCTCCTCTGTCCATAGGATTTTCTACGCAAGAGTACTGGAGTGGGGTACCATTATATCCTTCCCACCAGTCTGTAAGTTCCATGAGAGTACAAACTGTTTCATTCATTACTGTACAAATATTTAGCATACTGCTTGCTACACAGCAAATGTTCAATAAATATTTTTTAAATAATCAATATCTAATTTTTGCATGGCACCATATTGGTTTATTTGCCAATAACTGCAAGTAGTAAAAGAAGGATGGACAAAACTAAATTTACTAGAGATCCACTGTAGGGCCTTTGTATGCACCATTCCCTCTTCGCATCACTGGCCTCTTTTCATTTCTTGTAGCTCAAAAGGCCCTTTCAAACTCCTCTTACATAGGTCCCCTTCTTATCCTATTATGGTGTCCTATTTGTTTCCCTCATAGCATGTTTTCAATTTATAAATACATATTTACTTATCTCCTAGTTATATCTTTCCTGCTGCTAAGTCACTTCAGTCATGTCCGACTCTGTGCGACCCCACAGACGGCAGTCCACCAGGCTCCCCCATCCCTGGGATTCTCCAGGCAAGAACACTGGAGTGGGTTGCCATTTCCTTCTCCAACGAATGAAAGTGAAAAGTGAAAGCGAAGCTGCTCAGTCGTGTCCGACTCTCAGCGACCCCATGGACTGCAGCCTACCAGGCTCCTCTGTCCATAGGATTTTCTAGGCAAGAGTACTGGAGTGGGGTACCATTATATCCTTCCTACCAGTCTGTAAGTTCCATGAGAGTACAAACTGTTTCATTCATTATTGTACAAATATTTAGTATACTGCTTGCTACACAGCAAGTGTTCAATAAATATTTTTTAAATAATCAATATCTAATTTTTGCATGGCACCATATTGGTTTATTTGCCAATAACTGCAGGTAGTAAAAGAAGGATGGACAAAACTAAATTTACTAGAGTGAATGAAAATGAAAATGTTTCCAGTGTCAACACCCAATGTAAAAATAAAATTTATTGCCTAAAATAAGTACTTGTTACCATCATCTTAGATTATTATGGACAGAGGAGCATCCTCTGTCCATAGGATTTTCTACGCAAGAGTACTGGAGTGGGGTACCATTATATCCTTCCCACCAGTCTGTAAGTTCCATGAGAGTACAAACTGTTTCATTCATTACTGTACAAATATTTAGCATACTGCTTGCTACACAGCAAATGTTCAATAAATATTTTTTAAATAATCAATATCTAATTTTTGCATGGCACCATATTGGTTTATTTGCCAATAACTGCAAGTAGTAAAAGAAGGATGGACAAAACTAAATTTACTAGAGTGAATGAAAATGAAAATGTTTCCAGTGTCACCACCCAATGTAAAAATAAAATTTATTGCCTAAAATAAGTACTTGTTACCATCATCTTAGATTATTATGGACAGAGGAGCCTGGTGGGCTACAGTCCAATGGGTTGCAAACAGTTGGACATGACTAAGCACATACATACATAACAAATAAAACCTAGTTCCCATGTGCCTAGAGTATCTAGGTAGGATTAGCAGTTTACGTCTTGCAAACGCAGGAATAACCATATTGCTGCTAGTGTGACTTTTCACAATAGGCTTTCCTCACCTCTTCTATTTCTCTACAGGAACATTTTTCACAATATCCCTCACTAGGATCTGAGATGATTTGGGAGAGGTCTTCCACAACTTTATACTCGCCACAACGTTTACAAATACTTAAGATTAATTCAAAAATATTTTTTTCACACATATTACCTGTAAGTTATTGAACTGGGAGACACAAAGATGAATAGTAAGTTTTAATTTCTGCCCTCATGTAGTTTATAATCTTGTAGAGGGAAAGAGACACTATTAGTGTAAATAACGTTAGGTCCACAAACTTTTTAAAACCCACTGGGGGGAAAAATATGTTTCAAAATTTAGAATTTCTCAGATTTTAGAAAAGTAATATTGTATATATACTAATATTAAGAAATCATTCAGTAAGGTCCAGGTAGGCACCCTATGATCCAACATTATTACTTTTATTCATAGTGAAATGTATGAATATTTACTAACTGGTATAAATATAGACTATAAATAGCCTCATATCCATTCAGGTCAAATTTTAATACTACGTGAGTTTTCAACTGCTGCTGTAGCAAATTACCATAAATGTAGTGACTTACACAGTACAAATTTATTATCTTTTAGATCTAGAAGTCACAACTGTCCTTGTGCTAAAGCCAAGATGTCTACAAAGCTGGTCTCTTTCTAGAGGATCCACGGGAGAATCTGTTTTTTGCCTTGCCTGACTTCTGGATGCTGTTTGCTTTCCTTGGCTCCCGGCCTTTCATGTAATAATTAGCAACCCCATCACTCTAATCTCTACTTCTGCCATGACATTTTCTTCTCTGACTCTCTTGCCTCACTCTTTCTCTCATAAGGGCTCTTGGGATTATACTGAGCCCATCTGGGTAATCCAAACTAATCTCCCCATTGCAAGTTCTTTAATTGAATCATCTCTGCAAAGCCCCTTTTACCAAGTAATCTAATGTTTACAGATTCCAGGATTAGGATATGGACCTCTTCGGGCGCTATCATTTTGCCCACCAGAGCCACTAAATTAGTTAGTTTTTTGTTTTTTTTTTTTAAGAGAAATTTAGTTTTCAGAGTCTTTTGAATTTTAGAACTACAGAGAGGGAACTTTTTTTTTCCCCCCATGGGGATGGTCTTGATCCCTGTCTCCTGTACAATGTCACAAACCTCATTCCATAGTTCATCAGGCACTCCACCTACCAGATTAGGCCCTTAAATCTATTTCTCACTTCAATTGTATAATCATAAGGGATTTTATTTAGGTCATACATGAATGGTCTAGTGGTTTTCCCTACTTTCTTCAATTTAAGTCTGAATTTGGCAATAAGCAGCTCATAATCTGAGCCACAGTCAGCTCCCGGTCTTGTTTTTGCTGACTGTATAGAGCTTCTCCATCTTTGGCTGCAAAATCTTCTTTTCACAGCTATTTGTAAGGCCTCCCCAGACAGCCATTTTGCTTTTTTGCATTTCTTTTCCATGGGGATGGTCTTGATCCCTGTCTCTTGTGCAATGTCATGAACCTCTATCCATAGTTCATCAGTCACTCTGTCTATCAGATCTAGGCCCTTAAATCTGTTTCTCACTTCCACTGTATAATCATAAGGGATTTGATTTAGGTCATATCTGACTGGACTAATGGTTTTCCCCACTTTCTTCAATTTAAGTCTGAATTTGGCAATAAGGAATTCATGATCTGAGCCACAGTCAGCTCCTGGTCTTGTTTTTGCTGACTGTATAGAGCTTCTCCATCTTTGGCTGCAAAGAATATAATCAATCTGATTTCAGTGTTGACCATCTGGTGATGTCCATGTGTAGAGTCTTCTCTTGTGTTGTTGGAAGAGGGTGTTTGCTATGACCAGTGCATTTTCTTGGCAAAACTCTATTAGTCTTTGCCCTGCTTCATTCTGTACTCCCAGGCCAAATTTGCCTGTTACTCCAGGTGTTTCTTGACTTCCTACTTTTGCATTCCAGTCCTCTATAATGAAAAGGACATCTTTTTGGGTATTAGTTCTAAAAGGTCTTGTAGGTCTTCATAGAACCGTTCAACTTCAGCTTCTTCAGTGTTACTGGTCAGGGTATAGGCTTGGATGACTGTGATATTGAATGGTTTGCCTTGGAAACGAACAGAGATCATTCTGTCATTTTTGAGATTGCATCCAAGTACTGCAAAGGACCCTCCCAGTTGAAGAGGAGACAGGAGCTCATCACTGAGTCATCCATACTGAGGTCTAGTTGGAGGAGGTAATGAGAGAGGCTCCTAAAAAGAGGGGCTTGGTCTGAATTAGGGGCTTCCTTGGTGGCTCAGACAGTAAAGAATCTACCTGCAATGTGGGAGACCCAGGTTCGATCCCTGGGTCACGAAGATGCCCTGGAGAAGGGAAGGACAACCCACTCCAGTATTCTTGCCTGGAGAATCCCGTAGACAGAGGAGCTGGCAGGCTACAGTCCATGGGGTCACAAAGAGTTGGACACAACCTAGGGACTAACATTTTTTAGGGCTTCCCAGGTGGCTCAGTGGGGAAAGAACGCACTTGCAATGCAGAGGGCACAGGAGATGTGGCTTTGATCCCTGGGTCTGACAGTTATGTTGAGTGGGGACACTGGTGGCTTGGACAGAAGCCCCCAGCCCTGTTTTCTGGGGACCCTGGGGGTGAAGTCATGAAGGCGCTGTGTGTGGCTGGTGGGAAGATGGCATTTACTTTTGACAGAGAGCTGGCATCACTTATACACATGATCACTTTCAAGCCTCACGGCAACCCCGGGAGGGTCTGTTTACCTAGAAGGAACTGGTGGCTCAGAGAAGGGGTAAGTGACTTGCTTGGCTGCAGTCACAGAGTCAGCCAGTGACCATGGACCCACAGGGAGGGCCAAGTATTAACAGCCAAAATAGTGGAGCTTTAGCTTCAGCTTCAGCTTCAGCATCAGTCCTTCCAATGAATATTCATGGTTGACTTCTTTTAGGAACGACTGGTTTGATCTTGCTGTCTAAGGGACTCTCAAGAGTCTTCTCCAGCACCACAATTTGAAAGCATCAATTTTTGGTGCTCAGCCTTCATTATGGGCCAACTCTCACATCCACACATAACTTGGAAAAGCATAGCTTTGACTAGACAGACCTTTGTCAGCAAAGTGATGTCTCTGCTTTTTAATACGCTGTCTAGGTTTGTCATAGGTTTTCTTCCAAGGAGCAAGCATCTTTTAATTTCATGGCTGATGCTTATGCTAAAGCTGCAATACTTTTGCCACCTGATGCAAAGAGCCGACTCATTGGAAAAGACCCTGAAGCTGGGAGAGATTGAGGGCAGGAGGAGAAGGGGACAACAGAGGATGAGATGGTTAGATAGCATCACTGACTCAATGGACATGAGTCTGAGCAAACCCCGGGAGAAAGTGAAGGACAGGGAAGCTTGGTGTGGTGCAGACCGTGGGACTGCAAAGAGTTAGGCAGGACTTTTGACTGAACAGGAACAACAGTGGTGATCTCTCAGGAGTGGGGGCAGGCAGGTCACTGTGGGATCCAGGCCTCAATCCCAGAAGAAGGGCAGTCATGCCATGGCTCTGGAGGACAGGAAGGCACCCAGTATGTTCAGTGAGAAAAAGGACCCCGAGGCTGATCCAAAGGAAAGGTTTAGGCCAGAGAGGCAGAGGTAGGGACACAAGACAGGCCCTGGTTAGCAGTCACTGCCTGAGCCCTGTTTGGAAGCAGTTCTGAGCCTACATCTGGACTCAGTTGGAAAGGATTCTGAGGTCGATTAGCCATGTCCGCCCTGGACCAAGGGAGAGGGAGTAGTAGTTATTTAGAAAGCGTTTGCAACCCTCACTTAGATGTTTCTTGGCTTTGAGAATGTTTCTATTTCGGTTAAATGCTTATTCAGGCTTCTCAGGGGGCTCAGATGGTAAAGTGTCTGCCTGCAATCCAGGAGACCTGGGTGCAATCCCCGGGTTGGAAAGATTCCCTGGAGAAGGGCATGGCAACCCACTCCTATACTCTTGCCTGGAAAATCCCATGGACGGAGGAGCCTGGTAGACTACAGTCCATGGGGTCACGAAGAGTCAGACACGACTGAGCAACTTCACTTTAAATGCTTATTATTTTCCACAAACAGGAATCTTACCTCTCCTTCCCTGAGTGAGTCCACAGTTTTGGAGTTACACTTCATCACAAGTCCTAGTAGGGGAGAGTCATCAGGCATACACAAAGAGAAAGTCAAACAGAGTTCTTAATGAGAATTTAAAATTCCTAGAACACAGAAAAGTTTATTTCATATTTATTTATATGGTACTTAGTACAAGCTTGCTTATAAAAAAAATCCTGAGTTTTACAGATGTTAACTCGTTTACTCCTCATAACAACCTTAAAAGATAGGTTCTAGTGTTAACTTCATTTTACCAATGGGAAAGTTAAAGCCCAGAGAAGCTAAGCAACTTGTCCAAGGTCACATAACTTTGTGAACTCAAGCAGTCTGATGCCAGTCGCATGATCAAATCAACTAAATGCACATTTCTGTTTTGCTTTCCTTGTGGTATTGTGCCTTCTATGCTTCATGTTTGTTTTCCAGAATGGACTGTGAATTTTGAAGGAACAGATCACATTTAATTTAATTTCTTTTTTCCCCACACTGTGCAGCGTGCAGGATCAAAGTTCCCTGACCAAAGATTGAACCCTCGCAGTAGAAGGTGGAGTCTTAACCGCTGGACTCCCTTAATTTAATTTAATTTGTTTTAGGATGACATTTTACTGTGTATAAGTATCTGACACACAGGAGGAGCTGAAACATGTCTACTATTAGTGGTGTGATTTGGGGAATCAGTCATTTTGTATTTGAGTCATTTTCTATTAGTGTGTCTGGTTCCACCACGAGAGTGAGCTTCTGGGGGTGGGACTGTGAGTTATTTCTTTCTACATCCCCATAATCTAACACAGTAGAGAGGAGACCCTCTCTCATTTGTTCATCAATCCATTAGCTCATTCAACAAAAATTGATTAAGAACAAGCATCATGCTTAGTGCTAGGAATGAACAAAGTAGGAGACATTTCTGTCTCTGTGGCTTAATTCCAACCTCGCAAGAACAGATATTTAAAAAATGACGCCGACATTCCTTCACTTTGACACATTTGTGCATTTTGCCAAAAATAATACTAGGTTATCTGTCATGGCAACTTGCAGTTCCTTCCTTTGCATACTGTGTGATGAAGTCGAGTCGCCAGCAGCTGTTTACTTCCTCTTTTATGGACCAGCAGCCCTGGTAGCCCACTGTTAGTCAGAGCTAACGTTTAAAGGTGAGAGCGAGCCCTTTTGGTGTAGAGCCGGCGGAAGAGTGATTGGGTTCCCACAAGGCGAGGGGGAACCGCGTCATCCCCTTTTGTTATATGAAAAGCTTCAAGCCTTATTAAGTGATGACAGAGAGTGCACTTGGCTTCTGGGATTTCTTTGAAGGCTTGCCTGTGGCCTGCTGCCTGGAAGCAGGAAGGATTCCACAAATGGTCTGGGAGCTACGTGCAGACCGCCCTTCGCACCAGGTCCAGGTGTGTAAACAGAGCAAACAGGCCCTCCCCCCGGGAGAGGGAATTCTGAGGGTGGACAGCTGGAAAGGAGCCGCATTCGGACAGCTTTTCCTCCCGCAGTATCTCAAACATTCCCTCGACCCGCTTTTCCAGTTCTCTGAGGCTGCTAATGGCATTAAGATCCTCCTAATGGAGAAGGAGCAGGCTTTCTTCAGGGCCCACCAGGAGTGGGTGGCCCAGGTGGGGGTCTGT
>SJXQ01012164.1:81409-142874 GCA_006408695.1 Aepyceros melampus
TTAAAAAAAAAAAAAAAAAAGGCGTGAGCAACAAACAAATCCTCGAAGATTTTGTAAAACATTAAAAACTGTAAAGAAACATTCTGCAGGCTTCAGCCCGTTTAGCTAAATCTGTGCTCGATCAGAAGGGGATAACGATGATTTCGGTTTCCTCCTACAAATCACTTTCTTTTCGTCGCTGGCAGTTCTTATAGATTCGTAAGGAAATATGCTGCTAAATAGTTGCTGGAATTTAAACCAACTAACCACCACCACCACCATTCATCACAGAGCAGTAAAAAGCTGCCCGTTCCCACCGCGCCGGCTTTCAGGTACTGAAGTCTTTGCAAGTCATTTACTTTCCATTTTGTTCATTCTGTTAACTCCCCACCCCATTCCGATTTAAAATAAAGTGTGGAAAGAAGGACTAAGGTTTTAACATTTTAATGCTGAAGTCTGCTACTTTCCCCCGAAGTTGTAACGTGGAAACCTCGCGGGAATGGGTCTCGCGCCGGGAGGACAGTGTCCCCCAGCCTGGGGTTCGGGCTTTGCGGTTACAGAAGGTTCGTGACCGTCCGCAGCATTAGCAGGCACAAAATTCTGCTGTTACTCTCAGGGCCCCTTTTGTAGCATCAACTGCCTTCCAAGTACCAGAGGTAAAAAAAAAAAATCAAAATCAAAACGGAAGACACTTAGCTTTCCAAGATAAAAAGGCAGAATTCCCTTCAAAAGAAAAAACAGCTCTCAAGACATCACTAGAAAATTCATCCTCCCTGTTGACGATCATTTTCCTGACGTCCCAAAGAATTATTAGGGGCTGAGGTGTTCATGATAAGAACATGCATGTTGTAGAAGAGAAAAAGAAAACCCTGCATGGTCTGTTCCATTTACTCAGCATAATATGCCAGGCAAGGAGTTACTTTGAAATTCAAACTGGAGGCGGCAAGTCTTGGTTCTAGAAGACACATTTTCCAGTCAGTCCCTGGAGGAGAGGATATCCAGGCGGTTGGGCATTCAGTACTTGTAAATCTGATGTCCAGGAACTCCCAACTTGTACTCAGGACAGTACCTGACTCTGCTGGAGTCCCCCTCACCATTTCAATAAAACATGATTGTACTGATATAATCCTCTATACATTAAAATGAGGTTGTCACAGATTGTCATTAAGACCTCAGTAAAACAATGAAGACATTATTGGGCACCCCCCCTCAGGCAAGGTATTAGGGGATAAAACAATCTACACCACACGGGTCCTATTGAGATTAATGAAAAAATTATGCAAAAAAAATCTCAATTTCATTTCCCCGTGACGGGGCTTTGCATACATACAGTCAGTCTTGCCTTACACCTGATGATTTATTAAACTAATCTGCGGTGATCACCACTGATGTTCTCAACTCAATCTTGTCCTGGCTCATTTTCTAAGTAATTGTTTCTCATTAGTTCTGATAATGTTTTAATAATGTTACCCATAATTTAGCCCCCAAGAATTAATAACAGAGGGGTAATATGGCAAAGCAGCTTGTGATGAGCTGCACAAAATAGAAACAGGTATGGTTTTTAATTAATCAAATTACTGCAAGGTTCTCTTCTGATAGCCAGTCCATGCCTAGATGAGAAGAATTCCCAGTTTGGACGTTGTCATGTGCCAAGGGGGGTGAGCTCACCAACTCCCGTTACCCACCCTGTATGACCCTATCCCACGGAGGCATCAAAGAGAAATGGGTATGAAAACAGTGGGGATACCTCTAGCCTCCCAACATCTTTGTTCTTCCTTGACCCTGACTCAGCCCTCTTCTGGGTCCCTCATTAAGGTATGTGCTCAGAGAGTGGGGACCTTGACCCAGATTTTTTACTTGATTGGGTCCTGGTATCATGAGCTTAACATGATTGGGACCCTGGGGCTATAAGATGATAAATCTGATACTTAGGGAGACTTAAACAACAAGGTGGTTTTCTTGGAACAAAGTGTGGTTTGAGATGAAGGGTGTGGTGACTAGTCCAATATGGCCCTAAGTCTGGGAACCTGTGATCCCACCAGAGATGGCGGTGGGGAAGACCTCGCCGGCCCAGCTTTCAGGACCACCTGGAGATCCTGCTGAGATCATTGCTTTTCTTGAAGTCTGCATGCCTTTGCCCTGGCCTCTGGGGTCCCTTAGAGTGGGGGCTTTGGCTCTCAGGGACCCCCAGTTTCCAGGAGGTCCACCTATCAGGTTTCAGGGTTGCCTATGTAACAGGGGTGGAAATGAGGATGTCTCCCTTTCATGCTGTCAAAACCTGGGGCTAGGGGGAGGTTAATCTGGACCAGCCTGTGAGGATGGGCAGGGTAGCTGCATTGAAATGGGGGCTGCCTGTAGAAAGAATGAAGAAAGGCTTTTATTACCTTCTTTTGTTTACGACAGGCTCTGCCTATGCTTCTGAAAACTAAGATCATGGCATCTGGTCCCATCACTTCATGGCAAATAGATGGGGAAACAAAGGAAACAGTGAGAGACTTTATTTTCTTGGGCTCCAAAATCACTGCAGACGGTGACTGCAGCCGTGAAATTAAAAGACACTTGCTCCTTGGAAGAAAAGCTATGACAAACCTAGACAGCCTATTAAAAAGCAGAGATGTTACTTTCCCAACAAAGGTCTGCATAGTTAAGGCTATGGTTTTTCCAGTAGTCGTGTATGGATGTGAGAGCTGGACCATAAAGAAGGCTGAGCACCAAAGAATTGATGCTTTTGAACTGTGGCGTTGGAGAAGAGTCTTGAGAGTCCCTTGGACTGCAAGGAGATCCAGTCAATTCTAAAGAAATCAACCCTGAATATTCATTAGAAGGACTGATGCTGAAGCTGAAACTCTACTACTTTGGCCACCTGATGCAAAGAGCCGACTCAATGGAAAATATCCTGATGCTGGGAAAGATAGAAGGCAAGAGGAAAAGAGGATGACAGAGGATGAGATGATTGGATGGCATCACCAATTCAATGGACATGAGTTTGAGCAAACTCCAGGAGATGGTGAAGGACATGGAAGCCTGGCATGCTGCAGTCCCTGGATCACAGAGTCAGACACACCTGAATGACTGAACAACAACAAATGTTCTGATATCCTGATGGGTGTTATAGTGCAGGAGAAAGAGAGGAAGCCTCCCTCTGCCTCCAAGCAGTCCTTCTGGATTTCAGTGTTCTGAGAAGCAGGGTCTAGCTGCACAAAAACCGTGGTTTTTAAACCACAGGTCATGATTTACCCTGTGCACACTGACAGCTTGCCTCGGTGGGCACAGCTGCTCAATAGGTTGGGGGTATGGCTTCTTGCATGACTGCTGCCCACTGCCACTGTCCGAAGTCCTGAAGCCCAGTTTGGTTGCAGGCTGGTCACCACCAAGTTGGCTGAGACCCCACCTTCATCCTTGCAGCCCCTCTGAGGGAGGAGGAAGCAGGTTCCCACCTTTTTTTTTTTTCAAGTGGACACCAGTCAAGCACACCCCATCTCAGTTAAGAGATGATGTCTCCTCCTGTCCCATATTGGGAAGAATATTAGTTCATGTCTTAAGCCTGTGTTTCCCAGGACTTGCCCAGCTTGGATCACGTTCCTCTGCGTGTCTGTGGCAACTGCTCTGCCCTGGTGGTGGATGCTGTGTGTGACTGCTTGTGGGCCTCTCCCACTTGGCTTGGGTTCCGTGGTGCCTTTCCTTGTATATAACCGTCAGCCCTACTCCCTTCTCGGGCTTCCTGGAGGAGCTGGAAGAAGTAGGAGAAAAGCAAACCCCTGGTTGGGGCACATGGTAGGGGCAACATGGTAGATAAAAAGGGCATAGGAGGAGGTGAAAAATGAAAAAAAAAAACAAAAAACAAAAAACAACTGTTTTCTATTTACAAATTTAAATAAACAGAACAGCCTTCCCCACAGTGTTTGTCTAAGAGTGGCAGCTTTGCTGCTGTGTAGGTCATGAAAAGGTTGGTGTAGAGTTTAAAACTTCCCATTCTGTTAATTTCTTAAAGAACAGTCGTCAGGAGTCTCCACACAAAAGCTCATGATTTAATGAGGAGCAGAAACAAAATCTCTGATTGTTGGTGTTTCAAATTTCATTGGCGTCCTCTGGCAAACACAAGTTGATCCTTGCGGCTTCAATACCCTTTAGCCTTCAATATAAGAGCACATGCTGAATAGGGAAGAATGGCTGGTTGTTATGTTTATTTACCCTTACTACAAGCTGGGTTAACCTCTTCAAAACAGCTTTACTAAGCCCGTTAACCACACCACCCATATGACCTGTAGCCGCATCTCTAATGTGATGCAAATCTCACGGGGGACCATATGCACCAGCTCGGAGGCATTGTGTCTTCTCAGAGGCTACAAGTTTATTGCTGAGGAGGCCCTGTCCCAGCCGTACATTTACAGGGGGGAGATGGCCTCAATGGCAAACAGTTAAACAGGGAAATAAAGGGAGAGAATGGATGGTCTTGTGTTTTCTGCACATTTATATTTTAATTGCTAGTAACAGTTGACCCAAAAGCATTCACCCAGGATGAGGGCTTTCAGAGTCATCACCTAGGAGTTTGAGGAGAGGAAGGTTTCATTTTGGGAGAGAGGGTGGAGGTGAAAGCAATCAGTTTTGACGATTTAGTTTTACAAGGTATCTATATAAACCTGTATGGTCCTTAACTTTTCTATGCCATCTCTGTTGTTTTACCAGGTTACTAGTGAAATAAACACCATCCCTTCATTGAGTTATTTTTTAAAAGGTTGGCCTTTCTTAAAAATTATTTACGGTGTGTGAACAATGAACAATGTGGGAAACATCTAACATCAGCAGGGTGAAGGGAGTTTACGTACTCAGGAAAAATATGTTTTGTTAAAGACTTAACTTTCACTCACAGCCCATCTCTCCCCACTATTTTATCTCCCTGCAAAATCAGAAGTCCAAACTTGGAACACATTCATGAACAGTAAAATCACACACTTGGAACCAAAACGAAGAAAGTTCATTTTTAGAGGAATAACTGGCCCCAGTGAGATAACCAAAAAAAAAAATTGTGATTAACATGAACTGTAAACGAGGAAAGGCTCCAATCCAGCATACTAAGAAGTTGCCTTGAGTATAATGGTTTGTCTTTAAGAAAAACCACTGTATATGTTCAGCCACCTGATGAGAACTTCATTTAGCAGATCATTTTTCCTTGATGGATGTGGCAAGCGTAACAATGTTCTGGGCCTGCTTCAGTAATGGCATGTCGATCATACTCCCTCGGAAAGTAAAGGCTCCCTGGAAGACAGAGAATACAAACTTCCTGAAAGAATGCGCGGAAATTATAGGCTTCCTTTCTGCGCACACTTGTACGACAAGAACATTTCAGATTCCACCTGAATTATACTGACTTTCCTACCCAACTTTTGAGAAAGCCAAAGTAAATTACAGGGGACAGACTTCTTTTCTTCCTCCTAAAGAGGGGGAGAAAAAAAAAACCTTCAGCTTTTTAATGGAGAGGAAAAACCATCAGACACAAGATATTGGAAACTGTTCATTTAACTCTTGAAATCAAGCAGAAAACAAGGGTGGAAGGAAAATGTAAATACTTCCTTATATGCTTTTTGAAATATTGCATAGGAGTGTGAAAACAGTAATACACTCTGGCAACTGATTGTTGTTGGGGTAAATAATTGTACGCTCAGGTTAACGGGAGACTGCTTCCTTCTTGCTGTAACCTAATTGTGGGGTAGCACTATCATGTGATGGGAAGACGTAAGGTAGGACTACACTGGGTAAAAAGAGATCCCTTTGTCAGTATACATTCTTCAGAAAAGGATTAAAGTGACAGGGGCCGTGAGTCTGTGACAAAGAAATCATAGCTCTGGTGAATGGTGAGCCTGGAAAGAACCTGCAATCTCTTGGTTTATCCCCATTTTACAGACTCACTTTTTAAAAAATATATTCTTATTTATTTATTTGGATGCACCTGGTCTTAGTTGTGGTATGTGGGATCTAGTTCCCCAACCAGAGATCAAACCCCGACCCCCTGCATTAGGAGTGTGGAGTCTTAGCCACTGGACCACCAGGGAAATCCCCCAAGACTCACTTTTTTTTAAAACCTTTTGTAAATACTTATTGAGTGTATCACATGATCTCAGTTCTGTTCTAGGTGAGGACTCTGAGGTCCAAAGAAGTAACGTGATTTTCCAAGGTCACTTCACTAGGAGAAGTTAGAGCTGGGGCTAGTACTCGGGTCTCAGAACCCCAAGCCTTCATTATAGACTCACACATTAAGAGGACAAAGTAGTTTATTTAGTGCCTCAGAGAAAAGAATTAAAAGGACAGAAGCAGCATGCCCAGAGTCTGAAGTTAATGTCTCGTTATCCATGTTCTTTTAATCACTTTTTTTTGCTGCTTACAATTATAGCTCTTCTTTTTTCAAAAATATTCCCTGATGGCTCTGATGGTAAAAAAAATCTGCCTGCAATGCAGAAGACCTGGGTTCAATCCCTGGGTTGGGAAGATACCCTGGAGGAGGAAATGGCAACCCACTCCAGTATTCTTGCCTGGGAAATCCCATGGACAGAGGAACCTGGTGGGCTATATAGTCCATGGGGTTGAAAAGAGTGTCCAACACGACTGAGCAACTAACACTTTCACTTCCACGTTATTTATTTGGCTGTGCTGGGTCTTAGTTTTGGCATTTGAAATCTAGTTCCCTGACCAGGGATGGAACCCCAGGGCCCCCTGCATTGGGAGCGCAGAGTCTTAGCCACTGGACCAGCAGGGAAGTTCTGTAATCGTAGCTCTTTTTAATTCCTTTTCTTTCTAACTGTTGGTAAGTTTGTGAGTGTGAGTGGGGAGTAGGTGGTCTTTTGGGACCTGGAGGTGGTTGGAGCAATCACAGCCCTCGTGAATGGTCCATTCGTATACTGTTGTTGTTGTTGATCGCTCAGTCGCGTCTGACTCTTTGTGACCCCATGGACTGCAGCACACCCAGGCTCCTCTGTCCTTCACCATCTCCCGGAGCGTGCTCAAGCTCATGTCCATTGGGTCAGTGATGCCATCCAACCATCTCATCCTCTGTTGTCCCCTTCTCCTCCTGCCCTCAATTTTCCCAGCATCAAGGTCTTTTCTAATGAGTTGGCTATGTCAGGTGGCCAAATTATTGGAGCTTCAGTTTCAGCATCAGTTCTTTCAGTGAACAGTTAGGGTTATTTCTTTTAGGACTGACTGGTTTGATCTCTTTGCAGTCCAAGGGACTCTCTCTATAGTTTTCTACACCACCACAGTTCTAAAGCACCAATTCTTCAGTGCTCAGCCTTCCTTATGGTCCCACTCTCACATCCATACATGACTACTGGAAAAACCATAGCTTTGACTGTACAGACCTTTGTTGGCAAAGTAATGTCTCTGATTGGTATATACTGTCATTCATATATACTGCCCTGCAGTTGTGGATTTTACAAGTACCACCCCTCAACAGTCAATATTGTCATTTTTCAAGACTTCCGGGATGGTCTCTTGGGCTCCGTGGAAGCCCTCACCCTTTATAGTAATATAGAGTTATACACAGAATGAAGGTTAAAAAAACTGGCAGGGAATCCTTAGCAGTGACTCTGAAATTTATTTACTGATCAACAATTAAAATCATACAATATTGAGAAATATGTAACAAAATAAAATTATTGGAGGACAACTGTTCTACCATATTGTGTTGGCTTCTGTCATGAAATTTATTTTTTAATCAAGGGAGAGTTAAAAGTCATTAGGATTAGAATTCTCCCAGTGCCTAGCCTTCTCAGCCTTGGAATGAGAAATCTGATTCAGATGAACACCTGCCTGGCCTAAAATCCTACACCGTGAAGTCATTTTCCAACCTGCCCATTTTACTATTTGTACCCCCAGATTTGGTCTTTGCCTAATTTCATTTAACCTGGAGCTAATTTTGATCATCTCTGTGACCGTGATGAATTTGGTTAGAAGTTGTAAGATACTCTGTGGGTTAATGTGACAGGTGGAATCAGGGCGTGGGGCTCATGCTGCTTTACAAGGCAATCGTCTAGTTTTCTTATTGGAGTAAATGATGAAGACCAAAGGCCTCCTGGTTATCCGCCTACCGAGTGGATTAGGGCCTTGTAAAACAGCGCATCTGTCCTGCGAACGCTTAAATAATAGGCTGGAGAGATGAAATTAGCATAGATGCACATGAAATCATAATGCTGCACAGAGAATCAAGTGATGGCTTTGGGTCTACGCCACGCTCCCTGAATCTGCTTTGAATTCCGTGTGCACATCAGAGATGCAAAATATTTCACGTAGAGTTTCAAGACAGGGAGATCATTTCTTTCTTTTATGGTGGCGGATTTTGCTTGACTTCCTTTGTCAAGCTTAAGCTGGAAAACAAAAGTTAACATTTTTGTTCTTTGTGTCCTTCATCTCTGCAAATTGAGGGTTTTAGTGTGAAGAATCAGGCTTCCTAGTATGAATATCCTCCTGCTTTCATGTATCAACCTAGAATATGGTTGGTCTTTTGTTTTTGTTTTTTTGAGCATACTGGGCAGGCACGTGGGATCTTAGTTCCCTTACCAGGGATTGAACCTGTGCCTCACACAGTGGAAGTGTGGAATCTTAACCACTGGACTGCCAGAGAAGCCCAAGGTTGGTTTTTTAACACGGGGATCTACAAGTGAAGTTGAATAGTCTGCTGGTCAAGACTCAGAAAGCTGAGTACTGTCCAAAGCTATCTGCATCTGTGGGGAGGGTTTGAAACATTCCTTAATGAGTGACTGATTACAGCTAAGTTTTGGTTTCACAGCTCAATGTGTTTCTGAGGAATTGGTGGACCATTCTGGAAAGAAGTGGTAGGGCTTCCCTGGCGGCTCAGTGGTGAAGAATCTGCCTGCCAGTGCAGGAGACACGGGTTCAGTCCCTGATCTGGGAAGATCCCCCGTGCCAAGGAGCAACTAAATCCAAGCGTCACAACTACTGAGCCTGTGCTCTAGAGCCAGGAGCTGCAACTCCTGAGCCCGCTTGTCACGACGGCTGAAAGCTCTGCAACGAGAGAAGCCACCGCGATGAGAAGCCCTGAGCACCGCAGCTAGAGTTGCCCACACTTGCCCCAACTAGAGAAAAGCCTACACAGATCCAGCACAGCTATAAATACATACATAAAAAGAAGAGGGAACTTCCATCAGCTTGAAGAGTTGGGCTGTAATTTGGTTTAAAAATGCCTTTAAGTCAGAAAGAGAAAGATAAACTCGTATTCTAACGCATATACACAGAATCTAGAAAAATGGTACTGAAGAATTTATTTACAGGGCAGCAATGGAGAAACAGACATAAAGAATAGACTTATGGACATGGGGAGAGGGGAGGAGAGGGTGAGATGTATGGAAAGAGTAACATGGAAACTTACATTACTATCTGTAAAACAGAGAGCCAACAGCAATTTGCTGTATGGCTCAGGAAACTCAAACAGGGGCTCTGTATCAACCTAGAGGGGTGGGATGGGGCAGGAGGTGGGAAGCAGGTTCAAAAGGGAGGGGATATATATGTCCCTAAGGCTGATTAATGTTGAGGTTTGACAGAAAACAAGATTCTGTGAAGCAATTATCCTTCAATAAAAAAAATTAATTTTTTTTAAATGCCTTTAAGTAGTAAGTCATTCACGATAACCTGGCGTGCTGCAGTCCATGGGTTCGCAAAGGGAGGCATGACTTAACAACTGAACAACATTCTTGGTTAAAAACCTTAATAACCATCACTACAGCAACAAAAAAGAAAGTGAAAGTGAAGTTGCATCAAACTCTTGTGACCCCATGGACTGTGGCCCACCAGACTCCTCCGTCCATGGGATTTTCCAGGCAAGAACTGGAGTGGGTTGCCATTTCCTTCTCCAGGGGATCTTCCTGACCCAGGGATCGAACCCAGGTCTCCTGCATTGCAGGCAGATGCTTTATCATCTCAGCCATCAGTGATTTGGTACAGCAACAATAATAGCTCTATAATTTCCTGAGCAGTTCCTAGCCCCGGACTGTGCCAGGCCCTTGACATGCTTTATTTCCTGAAACACTCTCAACAACCCCGTGAGATAGATACGATGACCCACACCCATCAACAAATTGTTTTCCTTTTTCTTTTAAATTGTAGTAAAAACAAATAACATAAGTTCACCATCTTAACCATTTTTAAGTGTGCGAGCCGGTAGTGTGAAATAGATTCACTCTGCTGTGCAACAGACCTTGAGAACGTCTTCATCTTGCAAAAGTGAAACCCAGTCCATCATACAGCTACTCCCCATTACCCTTCCTCCATCCCCTAGCTACTCTGATTCTATGAGGATGTATCCATCCCCATATTATAACTGAGGAAACTGAGGCACAAAGAAACTTCTGTGAGTCTGTCCTGTAGCTCTTAAGTACAGAACTGGGATAACACCTAGCTCTATTTGATGCAAAGTATGAGCTCTAGGCCCACATTTGTAGATTGTTCTCTGGGTGGGTTGCCTGGCCACCCAAATCAGAATCATCTGGTGGGGAGGCCGCTTGTTAAATGCAGGCTCATGGGCTCCATCCAATGAGGTTTCATGCAGAAGGTCCGGGCATTGGCAGGGAGCCCTCTGATGACTTGAATGCTCACTCAAGTTTGAGAAGCTCCATGTTTTAGCTCTCCTGGGTACCAGTAGTTAGGCTGGCTTTGACATGGGTACAACTCCATCATTGCTCTCAAGAGACTCAGGTGCCATACAATGCAACAAGAATTAGAGAAAAAGCCAGCGTGGTGAGCAAAGAGATCGGAGGCCTGGAAAGGCTGCCCTTCTCCCCAGTCAGGACCACGTCTGCCAGTTTGCACTGCTGACTTAGACACAATGCTCTGTACCTTCTTATTCCCCCTAATGTTTTCTCCCAGTGCCATGCATTTGCTCTTAGAGCTGCCATGGGGCCTCGGCTCCGTGCACAACAGCTTTTGTTCAGCCATTACCTACAGAGTTATTTGCTGTAATAAATCACTAGTCAGCCACTTTGCACATCTTTCTATACACATGTATACAGCTTCAGTCTCCTGCCCGTGAAGAGCAGTATCACCTTAGCATAGTTATCTGCATAGGAAGGGAAACAATTATTTATTGGGCCATAGGTTTTCTAACATCTGTGTCATTGCATGGTGGTGAGACAGGCATTCAAGTAACACGAATGTTATCAGATCCTGATGTTCTTCAAGCGGGGAGAATCTGACTTACAGTTTGGTGGCAAAAGGATGGGTGACGATGATGCCGACAGCAGTAATTATATGTATGGGAAAAGTCACATATTTTGCATTTCTGGCACTTACCACTTGCAGATTTTTTTTCTCTGGAGTACTAAAATAGTAATTTTCTAGCATCCGTAAATGAATCTTCTTCCTTCCCTACTCACTATATTTTCCAATAACTTCTTCGGGCATCCAGGGAGTTCTCTTTGGCACATTCCCATGATGGCATTGCTTATGTCAGAATTAATAATAATATTTGAGCACCGTTGTTATAGTCCTTTTTCAGAGTAACATTCTCTTTTTTCCTCTGTGATGCTGTCTCTTATTTTAAATTAACTTTATTGGAGCTTAGTTGTTCTACATTGCTGTGATGCCTTCTATGGTGGGCTAAGTCTTATGCCCAGTGAATTATTTACCTCACTACGGTTCCTAGTGGATTCCTAGAACTTTTAGTCAGCGTTGACCATTGTGGAATTTGTGGTCTTGCTTGTGTCCTCTTCTTGCTAAAATCTCTTGGGCCCAGACCTGACGTCCCATTACACAGCTCTTCCTTACTCCCAAACTTAGCTGTTCCTGATACCTCTCGATGGGGGAAACGAAGCTCTCACAGACACTGATGAGCACCGTTTCCTTCTTTCTTCCCCAGCTTTCATCCTATCACACTTGGAGTCCTTGGACAGGTCCTAGGAGGGCCTGGGTCCCCTCACAATTTGGTTAATGGGTAAGGATTTGAGCTTGGGTACCAGGCACCCGAAGTTCAGTGGGGAGGCTATCAGCCCCGAGGCTGGCTAGCAGGGGTCTCACTGAGAGAGTGCTGGGACGTTCACAGGGAAGCTGCGTCTTCCTAACTAGGACCATGAGGTTATTTTTCTAGGATATCAGAGAAGATCATCCACTTCCTTAAGCCTTGTTTTGTCTCCCTTTGGACTCACGGAATCAAGTGCAACCTCCTTAGCAGGGAGCCCAAGGCTCCCTGTGGTGAGGCCACACCCTGCCTCTGCTCCTGGCTTTGTCTCCTGGCAGCGTGCGCGCGCGTGCGCACACACACACACACACACACACACACACAAGCAGCTCCTGTGCACCCCTCCCACAGGCTCTGCAAGATGACAGAAAGATGTCATGTCTGTGAAGCATTTCTAGACTTCCCTGATTGGGCTCATTTCTCTCCTCACACCCCCTCTCGTCATAACCTTTGTCACGCTCTACTATGGAGAAGGAAATGGCAACCCACTCCAGTTCTTGCCTGGAGAATCCCAGGGACAGAGGCGTCTGGTGGGCTGCCGTCTATTGGGTCGCACAGGGTTGGACACAACTGAATCGACTTAGCACCAGCAGCGGCACGCTCTACTGTAATTATTTGTTTACACTGCCTTCTTTCTCATCGAGAAGCCCTTGAAGATAGGGGCTCCTATTATCTTTGAATCCCCAGCATCCAAAACAAGGTTTTGAGTGAAGCTTGGCTCTTCCGTGGGGCCCGAGCTGGGTGACGGAGGGGAGAATGACTTGGGAAGACAGGATCAACCTTACCTTTCTGCCCTCCTTTATCTGCAAGTGTCTTTGTTCCATGTGATCATTCCCTGGCCTGGTCATACTCCCTGGTGAGTTGGCTAAGCCTCCAGTAGGAGACAGGGATAGACCGAAACAAATGCGAGGCTGGGTTGGGGTCAGGTTAACTCATGCAAATGACTTAATGGTTAAAAGTGCAAGCGAGTCCATCTGTAAGTGGTGCTTAAGGGATTAGAAGCTACAGAAAGAGCCATCAAATGAGGTGGTTGGGCCTGGGAAGGGCTCTGGGGGAACCAGAACTTTGAAGGTCAGCTTTGGAAGGTTAGGGATGCCCACTGAAGGTCGAGAGGGGCCGGGGAATGGAGCAGTGCATCCCGATGTGTGAGTGGGGCTGGCCTTCTGTGTCCTCTGCTCCCTGTGCCTCTGGCCACCAGGGACTCAACACATCAAGCAATATGAAGGACCTCAGTATAAGCTCCTGGCTCAGGCTACTGATGAAGGGGTTTCTCCAGGGCCTGAGGAATCAGAGCCTACTCTCACATCAGTGAAAGCCATCGGAAGAGGGATAACAGACTTCCCCGAGGACAAGCACACGGGACTCAGTCTCTGCTTGATGCAGGGAGACTGCAACCCACAGGACTCCCTCTGTTCTCGCTGCCTGCCCTGGCAGACCCGAGACTCACACATCCCTGGACCCCAAGGGGAGGAAGTTAAAGCACTTGTTTTTTCCTTTGTTCTGAGTAATTTTTCCTCTGTTCTAGGATAGTCTGGGGATCCAACAATTTGATTTACAGATACAAAGGTAAATCTTTGTATCTGTAAAAAATACATATATTTTTAAAGGAACTCCCTGATAGCTCAGATGGTAAAGAATCTGCCTGCAGTGCAGGAGACCCAGGTTTCCCCTGGGTCAGGAGGATCCCTGGAGAAGGGAATGGCAACCCACTCCAGTATGCTTGCCCGGAGAATTCCATAGACAGAGGAGCCTGGGGGGTTACAGTCCATGGGGTCACAAAGCGTCTGGGTGACTAACACTTTCACTTTCACATGAGTACGACAGGACTAGAATCTAGGGTTTTTCAACCCAAATCTCAAACTCTTCCCGCTAATCAGTATACTTCAAATTATGACTGGTAACTATGGTACTTAAGAGGATTATAGAAAAATTAATATCCAAATATTTAATATATATTATTTTACATATACTGTATTTTTAAATTTTATGCAGATGTGACATAAAAAAATGTCTAAACTGTTATTTCAGAGATATCATTACTTGAAATGAGGCTGAAAAGATTAATGCTATACAGAGAAGGTCCAGATAAACAAATATGTGAAAACATGATTTTAATAACTGACTTGGGAACAACTGAAATACAATATGCTTTCATTCAGAGTTCCCACTTGGAAGCTCTTAACAATAATTATTATGACGGCAGAAACACCAAAGGATATTTTCAGTGAGAAAAAAATTCAATAATAAAAATGTGAATGACATTTTAAGTCCTCAAAATACCCGAAGCATTTGTAAGAAGGATTAAAGGAGGTGACATTTGATCCCTGTATGTGCTTCTGAATATCAGTAACCCTTTGTGTTATGGATAAACACTTTTAAAACTGCCATGGACAATGAAAGAATAGTATTGAAGACTTAGGAAATAGAAAACACGGTTTTCTTTTTTTAAACAGTTTAAATTGGAGTGCTCATTTGATAAGTATTTTAATATTTTGAATTAAAATTCAATGGCCATTTACTCCTGTGACCAGAGAATTTGCAGATGCTCGTGTATCTACACCGGAAACTTCTATAAGCTCAGCTGAAGTCATTCAACACGGGCAGTTCTCCCTGGGCTGATCTGTCATTACTGCGAGCACCGAGATGCTGATGGGTGATGTTCCTTAGCTTTTGATGGGGAGGCCCTTTAAATGATTCGTAAGAATGTTAACAGTTGGAATATTTGAAGGGGGTTCATTTTGTGCCTGATCGGGAAATAGTGACCAGTCAGGCCTGTGAACTGCTGCAAGAGGATCCCGTCTGCCCCTGCCTCAGACCCTGGCCTCAGAGGGGATGTCCGGAGCCGGGAATCCTGCCCCCTGAGAAGCCTATCAGGTTTATCGTCTGTGTTCTAAACAGTGGAAAAGCCTGGAGAAGCTCCGTCCTTAGCCTGCCCAGCCTCCCTCCTGTCTTTTCCCCTGGAGCTGTCTGGCTTTGAAGGGCACAGAACCCTCCTTGGAGAGTGGGATGAAAGGGTCTGTATGCCCCCACTGAGGTCCACAGCCAGGTCAGTGCTGCCCAAGAGGGCGTGCGGGTCGTCCATTCAAGCGGCCCTTCCGTGACTTTCCACCTAACAGAAATGGGCAGCTCCCCGGGTGAGCACATTCTCAGTGGAACTCAGGAGCCTGTGGCTGCAACAAGCAGCTATACACAAAGATACACCAGGAGAAGGGGCTACACCTGCTTCTCGGGGTTCTCTCACTTGGGGCGGTGGCTAGGCATATGGGCTCCTGCTCAGCTCCACCTGGTTTTTTTTTTCCCTGCACTGGGTCTGTGTGGCAGCGCGCAGGCTCTTCCTTGCAGTGTGGAGGCTTTCTCTAGTGGCCCCAGCAGAGGCGACTCTCGAGTTTCGGGGTCCGGCTGTAGAGCATGTCGGCTTCAGTAGCTGTGGTCCCTGGCTGAGTTGCCTTGCAGCCTCACGTGGGGTCTTCCCCGATCAGGGATTAACCTGTGTTTCCTGCACTGGCAGTGCGTGCATGCCAAGTCACTTCAGTCATGTCTGACTCTATGTAACCCTATGAACCGTAGCCCCCCAGGTTCCTCTGTCCATGGGGTCCTCCAGGCAAGAACACTGGCGTGGGTTGCCATTCCCTTCTTCAGGGGGTCTTCCCGACCCAGGGATCGAACCCGGGTCCCCTGCACTGGCAAGTGGATTCTTAAGCACTGAACCACCAGGGAAGCCCTCCAACCTGAGTGTGAATCCAGGCTCTGGCTATTCCCAGCTTTGAGTGATCTGAGCCTCAATGTCTTCACCTGTAAAATGGGGATGACCCTCTTGTAGGGTTGTTGTGAGGATTAAATAGAAGAACGTACGTCACTAGACAGGCTTGCAGTGCGTGGGCGCTGCGACTGCCACCACCGCTGCCATCACCGTCACCAGGGCTGTGGTCCTGCCCCCAGCACGCCGCCGCCACTCCCGTCATCAGGGCGGTCACGTCCACCTGCGGCTGTGTCCACCTCCGGGCCCACGGCCACCACACTGTGGCTGTCACTGCTACTGCCATTGTCAGTCAGGGAAAGTGTCATCCGGTTTATCCCAGGAAGGTCCGGGGAGGAGCAGAGCATCGGATTATGACCAGATTTGAAGATTCCAGACTAGCTTTAAGGGTTTTGAGAGTCATCCGCGTTCTAGATGTATGAGTAGAGGGTGACTCCCTCCTCCCCAAAGCTTCCTGTTCCCTCTAAACTCTTATAAATCACAGATTGATTTGTCCCTGTAAGTAATGAGACTCAGAGGTGCTATGTATTTGACACAGCACCAGTATTTGAAAACAAGTGCATTTTAAAGAATTAAAAAAAAAAAAACAAAAGAAACTTAGAATATCTGCTGGAGGAGGTTCTAATCAAAGGCAGGTGACCAGAAGTTAGGAGCCAAAACAGGCCAAGTATCTACCACATGGAAAACTACCTACCAAAGTGAAGCAGTTGGATTCCTAAGCATACATTTATAAGCCTGAGGCTTTGGTCAAATGGTACAGTTTTCAGTAGCCAGTAAGCAGGAAAAGGAAAGGTATAGCATAAAAAGAGGAAATTTTTTGGAACATGGGAACTGAATGGATGTAAAATGAAGATTATCATTAACATTTTGCTTCTCAATAAGGAAGCATGAAATCATTTAGCTTGAGCTCTATACAGGAAGTAGAAACACGCATGTGTTGGACATTGGTAAGATTAATTTGAGACTCTGCCCATAGTTTTAGGAAGCTGGTGAAGTAAAGAAGAATTAGCAGAAGATCTGGAAGATGAATTTGGAAGGAAAGGTAGAGGTGGCTGAACAGTAGGGAGGAGAGCTGAGGTGAATGTTTGGGTCAATTATCTTAATACGTGACCTGTCCTGAGCTGTCTACTTGCCCAGATAGAGTGTCTCCATGGACCAGAGCCTCTTTCCTTCACAGACAGACAGGGAGACCAAAGGTGCCTTCTGTTTCTAAGACTCTTCTCAGAACCCACTAAATGTAGGCAACAAGCTTTATCTTTTAAAATATTCAAGCAGGATGATCAGGACAGGAATCAAGAAGGTTTTAAATATCTTTTGATAAGGAAATTTGGAAAAATCAGGCCAACTATGCCACATGGAAGACTACCTACTGAGGTGAAACAATTCCATTTATAAGCATATTGCAATCTAAAGGAGTTTCTGCATTTGCCAGCAAATTAGAGGGTGTGCTTAATTTTCTGTTTTTTTAAAATAGCTTTATTGAGGTATAATTTGCATACCATAAAGTTCACCCATTGTTAAGTATATAATTCGTTGACTTTTACTAATTACATAGAATTCTGCAACTATCACTGCTCAGATTTTTTTGAAACTAGAAATCTTGTTGGAAAATATTTTATTTTTTAATACTGAGATAAATGGGTAAATACCTTGCATTTAATATTTTATGTCAAATTTAAGCGATATTACTATGAGAAAAGCACAGAATGAAGGCCATTTTATAGCAGTTTGAAGCTGAGACCAATAATTTTAAACTTCTTCTATTTTATATGTTATAGTCTTATTCTTTCTTTGGAAAATACATCTAAACAAACTAACATTAACCAGAAGCACTTTAAATTTTAAAGCATTTACTAAAATATAAATGATGAATAATAACTGATGAAATAGTGAAAATTTTTTCTTTCAATTTTTCTAGAAGGCGAAAAATGTCAGTATCATATATATTGTTACAAAGTACAACGAATAATTTCTTTTTAGCACTGTCAGAAATTTAGAAACCAGCTAGCTAAATAGTATTTACTAAATGTGTATCGTGTACTGATTTCTAAGATGGCGCAGGAGGATGCACAGTAGGGAAAATTCTTTACTCTCTGGGCTAGTGGTAAGAAATGCCCCCATGTTCTTTTTCATTGAGGTCCTCTAACTTGAAAAAATAATAAGAGAATTCTAGAAACTCTTGCTTTCTATTTTTTAGTAAAATAAAAGCTCCATTTGCCTGCTTTTAATATTAAAAAGAATTAAAGAATTCTTTAATAAGCACCACAAAATATCAAAGGAATGCTCGGAACCTGTCTAGTATAATCAGTAGAAGGAGAGAAGGCAGGGGACAGGGGTCGGGTGGTGGAGATGATGTGGCAAGAAAGGAAGAGAGACAGATACAGAAAAAGAGAAAACCAAAAAGAATCCACGGAAAGGGAGCAGGGGAGGCAGAGGAAGGACACACACGGAAACACATGCACACTCACACATCCCAAGAGGGAGAAGTCCCGTAAGAGGGAATGAGAAAGATGTCCCAGAGTAAAGCCACCCTTTCACGGCCCTTGCTTGGTTCTTGCTCTTAAAGGAGCTGAAAGGCATGGTGTATTTCTGCAACCACAGGTGTAACTGAGAACAGGACTCTGGCAACTTGTCCTTTGAGTGAGATGAAACCCAGCTCAGGGTCAGACAGGGCCTCTTTACCAAAGGCCCCAGTCTAGCTCTAGAGTTTCCAACCTAGCTTAGGAGATCGAATGACTAATAAAACAGAATGAGGTTTGCAGTGATCAGAGCCAAGATGTCTTTCTAGGGCAGGGCAGGTGGACAAGGCCAAGACAGAAATGAGAAGGAGGGAGCCACGTGGGGAATAATAGCTAGGAAGTTACATGGATTTTCAGCGCTCTTTCTTTTCTCATCACTTACTGCTCATGCAAAAAAAAAAAGGAGCGTATGACGAAGAAAAAGATTCTAATCTGAACTAATCAAATTCACATTTTGTTTCTGAGTAAATACTTTTTAAAGCTCTATCTAGTTTTTGTCATTAGCGTGCGGATTCACTGTGACCAAATTGAAACCAGATTTAAGTTAATTCTGCTCATATCTTTAGTGACAAAGTGAGCCCCGAATTCTGGTAGGGGCTGGATCACCACCTTGGGTGTGAGTGACCTTGGGTAACTTCCAAACCCTTGTTGGCTCTCTGTGTATTTTTTTAAGTTGTAAACTGAAAGGATTTAACTAGAAGATTTTCTGAGATTTCATCCAACAGAATTACATTGTTTTCAATTGAAATTAAGCAAGGAAAAAAAAAATCCTGAAAAATATAAGCCAGAAGAGAAGTATTTTGATTAAAATATCTTTAGGAATGTGTTATAAATTAAGGATGAAACAACTTGAAAAATCATCAGATTTAACCTACATACAAAATCTCTTATCCTCTAAAACTAAGCCAGCCACTTGCCACTAAACCTGTGTGAAACAAGGATATGATCAGCAGTAAAACTGTATTGCCTTGACTTAAATGCAATTTGTCGTTAATCAGATCAACCTTGAAGTCATCGTAGGCAGACTCAACTTTCTAAGAATTTGACTTTTTAAAAGTCAGAAGTATGGCATATAGTTCTAAAGATTTTCATGAACAAGGAAATAAATGGAGAAATGCAGTAACTAAGCATCTCAAAAGAAGAGTGATGTCCCTTCCTCTCTCATTGTCACTGGCAATCACTTGGTTCTGATTTTGAGTGTTTCTGTTACAAATAAATGGGGCAAGGCTGTGGGTGGTGGGGTGCATGAGTGTAGGAGGGCACACTGCTGTCTATTAGTGGAATCAACTCTTTCCTTTGACAAAGACAACAACCAAATCTTTGGATGGTTTATTTGATCTGCGTGAAAGAGTGGCAGTGGGATTTCTGGCACTTGAATAAGCGGAAACAATATTTTTGGCTAGAGAGACTTCTGAGTTCTCTCAGGGAGCCTTCTAGAAGGCCATCTGGACCAAACAGTATTTCTTTTGTAAAGCCCTGCATTTTGAAACACAAATGAAAGGTGTGTGAGCCACAATCAGATACCTATGAAAATAACTTTCTTTCAGTATTGGGGAGGGGGTGTTATTCTTTGGATTTTTCTAGATCAAAAGACTTACATGAGGGAAAAAACCTCTTTGTTTTCTTTCTTTATTAAGATGTAAGTTCCCATTTATATTCCTGTAGAGAATTTGCTTATTAATGTAAACATATTAATCTGAATTATTGCTTTCTCCGGAGTCAAGTTAGAATGTTTCAGTCATATGTGTTGCTTATACTTGTTATGTCAGCTAGTGACCTTGGTTTTGACCTTTATAATTACTAACCGAACTAGATTTTAAAGGTAGACACTTTTCCTTCCTTGGTTTTTAGCCAGCTTGCAAATGAACAAAAAATACTGAAAAATTTAAACAAAATCCTTCAAAAACCAAACAAAGCATTTAAAGATTTCATATGAATAAAACAGACTGCTTAGAACACTGAAAACGTAGCAAAATCATATTGGCAGCCAGACACTGCAGAAATATGAATATTCTAGCAAAGTACCTTTAAAAATTGATCTCACCTAATACATGTTGCTATTCTTAATATCTTCTGCTATTCTTTCATATTTTTCTGTAAGAGCCTCTATTTGAAAAGAAATGGTAAATTCTTAAATTAGAATTTCCTGGCATTATCAATCATCTTAAAAAAGCAATTGACTATTTCCTTTAGCTGTCATTTTTGCCCAAGAAGTGATGAAATTAACATGTGTTTAGAATATAGACATGAAAAAATACACAGTATCATACATATATGAATGTATATTTAGTACAAATATGTATATGTGTTTATTTATATATAAATTAAGGTTTCTATTAATATTAACTAATATTTAATGTTTGAGATGGTTTCAATTATCCAATTTTCATATTATACATAATTCTTAGTTGATAACAAAAGAACTGCTAAAATCATATCTTAAAATAAACAATACTAAATTCAGTTCTAAATGGAAAATTTCAAATATTGAAATCATTATTATGAAAAATGACATCAAAATGATGTAAACTTTTAAGAAAATATAAATTTAAGACAAATCACATGGGAGTGATTTATCCTGGCTAAAATATTTCACCAAATAATTTGAGGCTAACATAATTAATGACATGCAGATTATATCTCAAAATGTATTTTTCTAGAAGGATAGAAGAAAGACTCAAGTTTGATTAATAGTGTGGATATATACCTCAGAACTGATGTCAGCTGAAGCAGAAATATTTTAGCTTATGGGAATTAAAACAGGAGCATAGTGTATGTGGAATGTTTAAATTACTTCCAACAGATTTTAATGAGTCCCTAATATTAATCTACAGTCCTAATTCTTATGCTGGGAGCTGTTACTATGCCAGACAAATTTTGTTAGCTTGAAAATAGTTTCCTTAAACAAAGCAGTTATAAGTATTATTACCTGCCCTACAGTGACAGATTATATGAGCAGATTATTATTTTTTATTATTTCAAAATTATGGATGAAGGGTATCAAACTTTACTTCCTTAGAACTTTCAATTAATAAAAAATTTAAAAATTTCCCAAGATACTAAAGACTAAACCCCAATAATTTATCTACTTTGGACTTAAGTATTCTCATGAAATTTGTTATTTGGAGGGGAGAGGAAAAAAAGGTAGAACTTTAATTTCTTAATAATAATATTATTATTACTACTAAGAAAATACAAATGACTCAGCACTAACGGTGAACTTTAGCTATACCTTTCGTCTTAGGGCAAATATAGTTTAAGAATAGGAGCAGGAAGTAGAGAAAAGCAATGAAATATAATTTTGCCTTCTTGGGTCATTTCTACTTGAAAGCATTACTTGAATGAAATTTTCATCAAAAGGTGAAAAAAAAAATCTTTTAGAAATTTTAAGTATCTCCCTAGGATACAAACCATCAGCTTCCCATTCATTGAGAGTCACCTGTGCTTTGGACAAAATATCCGAGGGTTTATGTTTTCATCAGTGAGTCACATTTGAAATAAAACAGATTAGATGTTTGTTGGAAGCAGTAGTTTATACAACTGAGCGACCTATTTATACTAAATCTTTACAAACAGAACCTACATTATTTAAACCCCAAGACCCCTCAAGACCCAGAGTCACCTACCTGGCAGACCCAATTTTTGTGACCAGTCAATTTATAGGCAAAGCGAAAGAAACATGCGAACTGGATAAAATAACCATATGTCCCCACTGGAAGCCCCATTACTTGAATCATTTAAACCTTGCTGGACAAAGCACCAGGAGAATTTGCTGTAGGAAACAAACCTACACAAATGAGGCAGGGAAGAAATGACCTAATAGTAAATCTCCCTTCTGCTCCAATTTCTGTGGTTCTGTGTTAAGAAAGGCTGTGCTACCACAATGTTGTGAAAGCTTATGCCTCAACAAGAGGGCATTTCTTATTTAAAAACAAAAACAAAAAAAAAAACCCAACAGTTCATAATTTAACATGTAAGTTGCCATCATCAAAAGGCAAGGACACTTTAGGGCAATTTTCCCTGAGAACAGCACTTTCATGATACAATGGAAAAGTGTTGCTTTCCCCCTCATTCAAGAACTTAAATGCCAGTAAAAGAGTGTGTCTCTAGTTTGAATTTTGTTTGCTGGCTACTGAAACTTAGGGAAGCCTCTCGCACACCGCTAGCTGCTTATAATAGCAGTGACATCTTTTGATTTTATTCAATGTGAAACCCAGTGTAGACAGTAAAGGGAGGCATTGTTGGCCCAGACTGGAAGTCTACTTGGTCTGCTGTTGATGGTGCCCATCCTGCCTCAGTTTATGTCAGGAGGAAGTACTTATCAGGTGCATATCCTTAGCTGGAATAAGGTACACACTGAGGTAGAGAACATTTAGTTCGTGTGTGCACAGGCAAGCAGGCAGCAGAGGGAAGTGGATGGAGTTTTTGCCTACATAAACGTAAAAATACATCGCTCTTCTCTCTAGATAAATATATTTATTCATGGAGGAACTGAATGGGAGGGGTCAGGATATAGAAAAAATATTTTTATGGACTGCAATTTTTTTATGGTTATTATTGACTTCAAACGAAAGGTTGCTATTTATCCTGAAATTGGTATAAGTCCTGATTTGGATGTTTCTAAGTGTCACATTTTCTGCCTTTTGATTTTAAGTGCAAGTTTGTGCATGGAGGAGCCTGCAAGTATGTGAGGGCAAGCATGCAGGCAGGTTGGGATTGAAGGCAGGTAATGAGAGGGAGGGAGTGACCCATTTAATATTGTTACCTAGTTTTGAAAATCTTGGGGTTTTTAGGTGTTTTTACTCCAATGAAAAGTATAAGCCACATGTTTCACATTGATGTCACTGGTTCACCACTGACAACCAATTTTGTTCTTTCTTTTTGGTTGGGGGGGCTACTGTTTAACATTTAGAAACTTTATAATGTTTCAACACTCTTTCTCCCCTGAGTAGTTTTGCATGCTAGGCATCAAAACTTCACTCTTTATATAAGTAACAAGGCTGAGTTTAGAGATAACCTCTAGGATAGATTTATAAAGGCAACTTTCCTCCCATCCCCTTAAAAAGAGGCAAACGGTATTATTGCAAATAACCTTTAAGATAATTAACTGACAATGCTGCAACTAGCATAAAATCTTCCTTCGGGCGACACCTCATTTAAGTGTTACTGGCACAAAGTGGAGACAGATTGTGCATCACCACCGCAATATTTACACAGCAGAAACCCACAGAGCAGGAAACGCGAGGCTCAATGATGCACTAAATTAGGAACAACCGTACTCCAGTGTTAATTTGTTTCCATTCGATCCAAATCTCAGGTCCAGAAATTGGTACTAACACACAGACAACCTCCCACTCTTAAATGACTAAACCGGAGGAGATTTTTGTACTCCCCCCCAAATTAAAATAACTTGAAATTTATTTCTTCTCTCCCCAAGAATCATTTGATCAAACTGTGTTTATTTCATTACAACTTGCTCTCATTTTGATCTAAAATTATTTTCATATCAATGCCGCATTGGGGTCTGTAGAGTAAAACTAAACAGACTTCTGTAGTTTATGAAAAGAATAAAATGGGAGACTTGGGAGCCAGTGAGTGAAATATTTAGGAACGAGCAACAAATTTACCTTAAATGAATTACTCACTGATGAATGATGTCCTCGTCTAAGCCCACATAAATCCTCCTCCCCCAAATAGGAGTTTTTTTAGAACCACGCAAACAATATATATTTTTTCATTCTTCTCCACAGTATTTTAAACATGAGTTTCACCCACCGTTTCGGGGCATTTTAACACGTTTACCTTTCCTAATTGTTGATGTTCTTTAAAAGCAGCAATCAGTTCTTCAGCCCACTTGATTTTTTCAGCAGAAGGAGAAAACTGCTCCTGGACCACCGCGATTTGGTTCGGGTGTATCACCTGCTTACCTACGAGAAGATTAATAACACCGGAAGCACAAAACAACAAACAGATGTTCAAACAAAATGTCTCAGCCGCGCCAGGCTCCTGAATGCCTGCCTTACAGACTGTATGTAAAATAACTCATTCTGTTTAGAACTTTTTAAAAAGAAAATGACCACAATCAGGCAGGCCTTTCCAGAATACCACAGAAGAACAAATACAACAATGGCAGTAATTGTGTTTTGGATGCTATAGAAATGTCACCTTAGTGCAGATAATCTCTCATTTTTAGTTACAGGTGGATTGACCAGGCAGCTCACTGATTGACTGCTTTGGCTGGAACTTAAAGGATAATGTCTGCAAATTAGAACAATTATTTTGAATTAAAGTAGAAAAAATTACATGTTAATTCTTTCAATTCTGTAAGTTGTCTTTGGCTTTTTTCTGTACCATTATTCCACCTTCCATGATTTCTTTTAAAAGCGGTCTGTCAGTTTTCATAGAGCTTACAGAAGCAGGTGTTATAACTACATTAATATCAAATGGTGTCTTACAATAATACATTTAATTTTTGTTCTTTCAGATGAATATGGTGCATCTTGTCTAACCACTAATAGAAAATTGGATTTCAATTAAAAAATTTTATCCAGTATAGTAAAAAAGAAAGCAGAGTTGAACACTGATGGTCTCTAGATTACCACATTTTAAAATGTTTAAATAAAAAAATTATAAAATGTTTTTCTAACAACAAAAGAAAGCCCCAGATTTTCCCTTTCTGTTTATGGAATGAAGATTGGATAGTTCTCCTTTATACAGATTATTACACACTGCAGAAGAAATCTTATTTCTACAGCAATAGCTTTAAAAAAACTTTAAGAATCTTAACTAAAAATATTACATAAGAGTCACAGGATTCTATGAAATCATGCAGTCATTAAAAAAAAATTTAATAATCAGGGAAGAATGAAATCTAATCAGGTCATTAATAAATTACAACATAATTTAATGTTGTAATAATGATGAGATTATATTTTATTATATGATAATATTATAGACATATTTGGTTATTTAAAAATGAATGTATGCTTAATGATAATTTACTCTGCCAAGTATATTTGCTGGCATATCAATCTGCTTTGCTTTTGAAATAGCTGTTTTAAGTACAAATTATATCCTTGATGTTTTATAAAAGTCCATTCCTGTTACTGTCATTATTCTGTCGAATAGGAAAAAGAACAATGTTTCTAAGAAAAAAATTTTTAGCATTTCATGAAAAAGTTTAAGTGAATAAATATAACAATATCTTGTCTTCAGAGTGGCTTAATTAAAAACATTCTCACATTGTTGTTTCATTCTTATCTGAGAGCATACTAATAACACATTAAAATCCTATATAAATTTCTGGGAACAAATAACATCAGTGATGACAAACGAGAGTTTTTCAATATCAGATACTGAAATCATATTTAAGTAATCTAACAGTTGTTACAGTGTGATCAATGAAGGATGTCAGTCTGGTCGTCATTGTGTACTAATTGTTGGTCCTGAATTTTATAATTTATGTACACAACTTACGCCGATGGGAACTTCTTGGTACAGATACCATAAATTGAGAAGCAAAACTTAAACTATTTACAATGCTGTGTAACTAATGGAGGCTTTCAAGTAGCCATATTTTGGTAATGAGGCTAATTTTAAGATATGTGTTAAGTTTTAGAAATTTATGAACCTCCATATGTGAAGTTATCTTTCATTGATCTTCTATATCCCAACAACTGAACGGCAGACTTTAATGCCATGTGGGAGTGAAGCAAATATTTTATACAGAAGAGTTGTTATTGACAAGTTACTGAGAGGGTGCAAAATTGGAAGACATTAAAATTTATGACCATGAAATCCTTTTTACAGTACCACTTGATATATCGTGTTTTAAATCAATACCTGTCAAGTCTTTTAGGTAACTGTATGATGGTGTCATTTTTGTCTTCTACAAAAGACTGCAAAAAAGAAGAAAACCCATAGTGCTTCATAGTTATAATCTTTCTTCTCTGCATGTAGTACTGGAATAACTGTGATGCCTAAATCAACTGTTAAAGCTTTATTCCAAGATTTATATTTGGTTTCTTTTTATAAAAATAATTCCTAAAGTTAATAGTCATTTATATAGCTAATGCATTGATTTAAAATCAATCTACATGGATAGTGGCCCTGTGAAACAATGATTACAGAAGAGAAACTGTAACCTGCTGTCTGAGGCATGGTTACTTGTCACAAAAGTACAACTCATTAAAAAAAAAATCTAATTTTTTAAAGCCTGGAAAATTCTTATAGCATAGATCCTTATCAGTGTTATAGATAACACAATAGTTCATTGAATTTTAAAACTTTCAGTCTTTTGCTTCGAATAGGGTATGCAGTTCTCTTTTCCTGCCCTCCCTCCTTCCTTCCCCTTTTCTTCCTCTTTCCTTTTTTCCCTTTCTGTGCAAAGCTCAAAGTATGGCAATTACATGACAGATAATTAGGACAAACAGATCGTGAGTGGTGTAAAATGCTCATTAAAGCATTCGTTGTTTAAAAATACTACCAATAATCTCCTATCTTATTATCAGACCAATCACCTTTTATTGGCGTAGAGAAATAATGCTGGGACAAGAAAGACCTTTCTAAAAATTGCAAGATGGCTCTGAAGTTCAGCTTCCTACTTTCCTGACTTGTTCCCTTGAATGTATAATGGGCACTGTACCCTCCCTGCTTCCCCCTCCCTTCCACTTCCATTTTTTTGTGTGTGATTTAATACTCCCTGTTGTTGAGAAACAATGGTGCCAAGTCTGTAAGCTCCTCACACTGAGTTGGGCACAGTCTGGAAATTTAAACCTGATTTGAAATAACTTGTCTGCTACGATCGAATTAGGGACCAATTTAATTCAGTCTTCTCTCTTGGAGAAACTCGCAAACTCTCTTACAAGTTCTGGAGCAAACACTTACCCTGGAGGAAGCAGAGGACACGCAGGTTATCCTGAGTGATGATCAGAGAGGCCCCATCAATTCGGTGCTTTTTTTTTTTTACTGTATTAGTGCCCATTTCAGAGCAACATCTGGCTGCTTGGCAGCCAATGCCACATAGTTTAGACCAACAACATCAGGGTCTATTAGACAGATTTCATGGAGTCTTTCTCCAACTTTTCCATTTGGGTCACATCCTAACAGGTCATTGGAAACAGGCAGGTGTCACAGGTACAGAGACAAGCACAATCAATGCCAAGGACTCTTTTCTTCTGGGTCACTATTAAATGTAGGGCCGATTCATTTATTAATAGTTCAGATGATTGAGAAATTCTCTACAACAGACATCTTATTCATTTAGCAGATTTGGGGGAATCACATTTTTAACTCTTTGTGTTAAAAACACCAACACATAATATTTGTTTTATTTACACTGAAAGATCTCTGGTCAGGCACCTTGCCTGTATTATGCACTCTCGATGCAGAGTGTTAGCATTACTCCTACTGCCACAGTTAAAGCAAATAATGATGCTCTTTTAAATAAAAAGGCCGTCTGAAACCCTAAAAAAATAAATAAAAATACAAATGCAAAGGTCAGGGCTTTATTTAATTCTCCTATAACACTGTTTCTTAAGTCTTTCCATTTTACTTTGGGTTAAATTATCATCCATTAAGGTATCTTTTATACTGAAGGTCATTTTATGAAATGTTTTAGTCACCTCTACGCAAACACATTTCAAAAATATTTACAAAAAGAACAGCATGGATGCTTGTCTCTCTTATTTTTGGGGGGTGCATTTCTGATCACAACATTCTTAGAACTTGCAGCAGAAGAACAATAGATTCTTGTTGCAAAATACAATTTTTGGTTGCTCCCTGGGCTCCTGGGTATGAGTGACTGGGCACACCAATCAACAGATATCTATCTGCCTGTGCTCCGGGACCGGATTTCAAGAACCCGCTGATCTTAATGCCAGCCAACGCCCTTAGGTGTCACCCAGTGCACAGATGCTCACTAGGTGGTGGGAGGGAAAGGAGGGACTTAAAGTGGCAGAAAAATAAAAAGTGGTTATTAGTTAAAAAAAAAACGAAGATATCACTAAATGTTTTTCAGAAATAAATTAATATTTTGGATATTTGAGTACATTTTTTTCCTACCCATCAACTCAAATTCTTAAGGCAGTTCACTCAGAAACACTGCTATAATGGCCTTGCTCTTCCCCTCACATCAGCAAGAACTGCAGAAGAATTATTATTAAGAGGACAGAAAATACTGGTAAGTATTATCAGGAGAAACTAAAATGAGTGCTTTGTTTTTTGACTTGCAGAGCCAAAGACAGATATTACCCTTTGTCTGGCAGGTTCTTGTTCTGGATAACTTTTTCATGTTTCATACAGTGGGATAAGTATATGAGTCACCTGGCTACATGAAATACACCCAGCTCCTGGTTACATTTCTATTTTTCTGCAAAGTTTGCATAATCTAGATACTGCTTTCTAGGCACTATCGAGAATCGTACCAGTAAATCCCATTGCAGCTCCTTCTCTCGACTGCCGGAGGAGCCCCTCTTCATCCCGGAAGTCGATGTACACCAGATCTATGGCCTGTAGACCGAAGGCCTTTGCTACAACAATAATCTTTTGTCGAGCGTAGAGGATATCTTGGGTTTCCTTACTACTTGTTGCACCTGAAGTGTTGACAGAGAAAGCAGATGTTAACTTTGGAAACTGGACCTTGATACCTAATATTACCAAAACTCAAGTGTGTAAAGACTTCTGTGTCTACCTGGGGATTTCACCCTAGCGAAAGGATGATGCAAATAAAAAAGAAGAGAGGGTTCTGAATAGGCAGAGTTAACTCTCACTTGTGTCTCTTTATTGTGCAAAGCATCTTTTCGAGTAATTACTTGCACATGCATTAAGAGAAGGCCCCTCTCCTATCTCACAAGCTAGGTACAAATGACTCAATAGGTCACAAAGGACTCCTGGTGTATTCTTTTCCTTCTTGCCATTGCTCAGAAAGTGTCACTCCAAAGTCAGCACTATGCAAGGTGGCCAAATAGCTGTGCGTGGAAACAGTTAACTCCCTTCGCTGAGCACAGAATTCGGGTACTGTGGCTGCAATGCTGTGTCATAACCGAGGTTCTGAGCCAAATACGGCAGCTTTGGGGTGTGGATGGGGAGCTGGGGGAAACGAAAGGACACTGGTTTTGAGGGAGGCAGAAAGTGTCCACTGAGCTGTTATATACACAGAAGTCTCCTGGAAAGAGTGGTATTAAAATAAATTCCTTTCTTCCCCCCGCACCCTCCCTCCCCCAAGAAGGAGGACGAAGTGTCACTGTTTATATTTGGACCATGACACTGCTTAGGGAATGCGTCAGTTTTCAGGTCACTGGGACTGGGGTTTTGAAAATGCTTTGTGGCTGAGGCCCCTTTTCTAGACACATTCACAGCCTCTAGTGATACATCTGCCCAGGGGAAGAGGAAGATCAGTGAAAACCAGCATACTATCTCAATAAATATTTATAATAAAGGAGCTCAGAAATATATTTTAGGGTAGATTTGAGATCTAAGTTAAATATTTACATACTACATTCAGTGTAGAAAATGATTCATTAAAGCAATGTGAAATTGCCTTAAATTTGTGTTACAAATCTAGACAGCCCTCAGACTAATGGGAAAATAGTATGTTTAAACAATAGAGAAGTTGTTCACATAATGTACTTATTATGAACAATAAGTAGACGTCATATAGTCCTGAACACGTCTGAGGCTACGACAAGCTTTTTATTAGTTATTTTATAAATGAATGGCAGTGTTGATGTAGGGTTCTGGAAGCAGGACAGCTATGAGGTGCCCTAAATTATCAGGAAGTGTTGCCCATGGTCATGGCTGGCAAATCGATATTGCCATGTAAATGCCCATTCTTGAAGGGGCAAAGAAAAAATATATACACATAAACACAGCAAGAATGAGAGGAGAAACATGTCTTTGACACCTATGCTGGCTCGAAAGTCTTCTCCTCCAAAAACTACAGCATCTAGAAAAAGACCCACTTGAGGCCCGTTCTTTACTGCTTCTTCACACACTGCCTGTAAAAGAACAGAACAGAACCATACACACACATGTTAGAGAGAAGCAGCATGGTATATTTCAGTAACAGAAAGAGGCAACTCCTAACACTGTTTGGCTGAAAGCTGTCCCGAAAACGCAGCCCCAGTTCACCCCTTTCAAAAGTACTTAATATTGTCCAATGTAAGTTATGTTGCATATATTTGCTTTGCTTAATGGATTATATTAATATAGTTGTAAATATGTTATTAATATTGATATAATGTTCACATTTTAGTTTATCCAATCTTTAGAGAAACTTTCAAGTTCACTCATTTTGATGGTACTAGAAGTTACTTCTGTTCTTCCAAAATTTGTTTCTGCTTTAAGAGACCCTCCAACAATAAACATAAAGCCACAGGAGAAAAGGAAAGAATTTAAAAATCAAACTAATTGGATTATTTGCACTGGGATCAAGATTTCTCAGTAAATGTCTCAGGATTAAAAACAAACAATACAGAACTCTATAACTCTAGAAGAGAAAATAAAAACGCAGTAAGTCATCCAATATGTATTAATAAGCAACGTGGACATTTCTTGGTGAAAATAAAGATGAACAGCAGTCATCTTAGACACGAACACGACTGTGACTCTGGAAAGGTGGAGAGTCAGCATGCTAATATATGTGGGTGGGGAAGACATGAGGAACGGGTGAGAGCACTGTTGATCAATTTCAGGGGCTGTGAGCGCTTCTAAGTATATTATGAATAAAATGGCAAGTCAGTGCTTCAAATGAAATCACTGTATGAATCTAGTTGCGTCTAGGAAATATGCATCGATTATGTTCTCAGAATTCTAGGGCAGGCTGGAAGAACTTGTGGTTCCTGGTGTAAACGTACTGATACAGCTCCCCAAGCGTCTGCACTCTGCCCCTCCTGCACGGGCCAGCAGGTCTCAAAGTTTCCTCTCTGAGCACTGGTTCGCATATTACCTTCCCCAGTACAGCTGGACTTTCTCTTTTTGTTTTTAGGTATTTCTCCTCTCCTGCTCTCTGAGATGGGGTGCTACAGTGATGTTTACAGGTCAGATGGAATGTGAATGAAGCATATTTTGGATAACAACTTAGATGGCCACTGATCAACAGGAAGAAACAAGCTGGCTATAAATTTGTTAAGGCACATAGTTCAATGCGATCATACAATGGTGAAAAAGCTTGTATGTACATTAGGAAGTATTTTACGTTCTAATGTGGCAAGTTAAAATAACATAGAACAAATTAGTATGTACACTAACTCAGAAACAGTAATCTCGGCTATTAGACATTATAGTTAATGTTGCTACAAACAGGCCTGAAAATTTCCCAGTAGATGGCAATTGTCACAAAAGAATAATTGAAAGTTAATTCATAAGGGTGACATATGTTCATGTACACTTACTCTATAAATGAAATAATTCACAGCAAAAATTTACAGTGATTAATTAAAATTAATGCCAGGAATATATAAATGTTTCATTAAATATTTAGTACTAGGAAGTTTTTTCTTGCCACTTAGCCAGTTTCTTTGTTTTCTAAGATGCTCATAACCTGGTTTTTGGTTGTTACAGATAACATGTGGTGCTCAAGGGTTACTGTGCTTTATAAATCTTTCTAGAATTTTAAGCAGATGTCAAGACTGAAAACCAAAGTTCTTTTCAGGTAATAAATAAAATACTGACTTATTAGCCACATTATGGATTTCTTACCTTAAAATTGAGCAAACCCATTGCAGTTTCCACAAAAGGGATTAAATTCATAGGTTGTTCAAGTTTTCGGTCTTTTAAGTAGAATGAAAATTTGTCTGAAAACTAAAATAAAAAGTGTCATAGGTGTCTAGTGGGGGCAAAAATATACAATCATTGAACTCTAGACTAGAAGTAGTATTTAAGTCTTTGACCTGAGGAAATAATACACAAAAGAATTTAAAAAAAGAAAAAAAACAGAGGAAAGACTAAGGAAAAAAGGTAATAAAGTTTCCACCAAATGAAATAGTAAAACCCCAAACAGTATCTTTTTTTTTTTTTTTTCCCTGAAGGAGCAATTTAAGGCCTAGGAGTTAGAGGTGGAAGGAAAGATTCTTAAGTTTAAATACTTTCCTTGAAAACATATTTACTAAAGACCTCTCGCCTCCATTTCATTCAGTGCAAGTGGCAGGTCCCTAAAACAATGAAGGCTCGCTCTACCTGCCATTCTGGTTTCGTTTCCGACCCAGAAGGACATCAATATGACTGTTCAGCAGCCTTCTACGTGGAATCCATATTATTCATTATAGCGACATTACCCTTTGTTCCGAGGTTTTTCTCCATAATTTTTGTAGCTTACCTAGGAAGACCTTAAAAAGGAAGTTTAATTCTTTGAAGACCAAAGCTCGCCAATTTTTTCCATGAGACCAGTTCACAGCTAGCTCTGTGCTGTCAGTGGGGTAGCCCAAATTCCAAAATCTATCATCTGGAAACATACAAAAGCTCTCACACAGATCTCCCCCCACCCCTTTCAAAGGGAAAAAAAAAACCCCACCACACTCTAAATTGTAAATCTGTTATGCCCATCTAGATCTAATAAGATGTGGGGAGATAAAAACACACACATACACACACACACAGGTACGATAAAGATATTTTTGTAAATAAAGATAAAAACATATATATCCATTTTAAATTTAAGGAATATTCAGCCATTAATGGATATCAAAGGAAAAGGGAATTTTAATCATCTCTCCATTCAGTCTCAGTTGGGTAAATCATATCTAAGAGATTTGCATAAATATAAACCATCAAAGACTTTTCATCTTCAAAGGGGGTTTCAAGACCCTATAAGCTTTGTACTGTAATCATCGCAGGTCACCGCCCTGCAGGAACAGGGCTGCTATGGCAACATAAAAAAACTAATGCTTAAGGCTTAGCATAATATTCTGACTAATAGAAAGGAAACTCATTTTAAAAGCTGGCAGCCTATTTACCAGAAGCAGGATTAGAGGTGTTATTTCCCCTTTTAGCTGCCCCCTCCTTGCCTATGCAGCGTCCCTCCCCACCACAACCACCAAAAAAAATCTAATCACTGGGATCTTTAAAAAGCTTTTGAGCAATTTGCAGTAACTTTACAATTAGGCTAAAATAAATCACAGCTTTCAGTAATGAAGAATTATTCCCAGTTGCACCCACTGCCCCTCCCTTCCTCGACACCATCATCATCACCTCCTTAGCAACTTTACAAGGGAAGGAATAACTCAACCAAAATAGCAAGGAGGAAGTGAAGGCTACAATTTCAGGGGACAAACATATAGTATTCCACAAGAATGGAAAGAAAACATAATTTATGTCACATTGAAGCTAGAAAATGGGTGATAAAATATTAGTGGCTTTGGTGTTACCTGTGCAGCCAAAAAAAATTTTTTTTCTTGTTAAAAAAAAACCAAAACAAAACCTTGAAACGTCACTTGTCCCATTCTTGGTGATAATAGTTATAACTACAAAACCCGTTAAAAAACTGGGTAAATCTTTTACAACCCCTTCCCTGGTTCCTGTGAGAAAATTCTCTAATGTCTTTTGTTTTTAAGCCAGGAGGGGCATTTAAAAATTAAATATTCTAGCCCATCCTCCTCCTCCTCCCATTCTTTCTTAAAAAATTGCATTAAGTACTAACACAAAAGGTAACTAGTGGAGAAGTTTCAATTAATTTTTTCAAAAGGAGACGATTAAATGTTTCCGGCCTGGTAAAGTGTTCATTTCAGCGAGGTGGAGGGGACTGGGGGGGTTGTGTCGGGGGAGGGAAAGAAGGGGGAAGATCACAAAGAGATTGGGGAGGAGATGAAGTAGCCGGGCTCAGCAATTCTTTCAATTCCAGTGCACACCCAATAGTGTGCTGGAAGAATGCACCCCGTTCGGGATTTGTGGGAGAATTGTCCCACCACAAAGGAGGCAGAGTCACGCTTGTTATAGTCCAATAAGCCGTGCCAGTCAAACAAGAACCCACACTAGCGACAAAAGGCCAGTAAGAGATTCTCACACAAAAGGAAACAAGGAAGCCCATCTTTCAGTTGTGCATCAGGCTCCGGGTTTTATGCTTCACATAAATACAAACGGAGAGCAAAAAATAAACAGCCCCAAAGACTTCTGTTAACTAGAAATCCTATTTAGATTTCGGTACTTTCCTCACAAGCCAGGGATTTAAAACAGCGAACAGAGGCTGTGGCCGAAGGCCGGGGTGAGCCCTCCCCTCTCAAATGAGGGGTAATAACGGTGATAAATAGGCATTAACTCAGAATCCAAAAGGGAACAGTGACTTCAGATTCCATTTCAATCAACCTAGGACACGTCCGGATCAGTCAGACCTGGAGGATGTGAACCTCCTCTCACCAGCACCTCTCAGCTGCTGGGGGGTGACCTAGCCCAGGAGAACTCTAGTTTGGAAAGTAAACGGGGGCCCTTGAATGCAGGTCTTCAAGAAGACACCGGGCGGAACTGTCCAACAGAAAAATAATGGCAGCTGTGTATGTCATTCTAAACTTTGCAGTAGCTGCATTAAAAGAGAAGGATGAAACAGGTAGTTTCATTTTAATAAGAGGTTTATTCAACCCAGTGTGTCTGAAATATTATCACTTCAACATGTCATCGACATTAAAAATTATTGAGATGATTTACATTCTCTTTTTTGCGGGGGGGTTGGGTGTGTGGGGAGGGTGCTGTGAGGTCTTCGAAGTCCCGGGTGTATTTTACACTTACAGCACATCTCAATCGGGACTGGCCACACTTCAAGTGCTTCCACCCACGTGTGGCAGGCAGCCACAGCAATGGAAAGCACAAAGCCGACACAGCTACAAGGGCTGAGAAGGTGAGCTGTGTCTGGGTGTCACGTCTAGGACTCAGTTGTAGCCACCACCTCAGAGGTCACCTTGGACATGGCATCAAACCGCTGTCCACACGCCCTTCCCACGCCTCCAGCACCTGGGTGCCGTGGGCCACCCTGCCCACGACTGGCACAATGGAACCGCCCTATATTCAGCAGAGATCTGCAGCATCACAGTGACCCCTAAATAAAATCTAGCCCCACCCAACCCCCCAACCCGGGTCCTGCTTTAACAATGAAAACAATCATAGTATAATTAGGCCCATTTCAAAGTTTTCTTAAGTAATTTGACATGCCAGGGTTTTATTGGCTGAAAAGTCTGTCATGAAACAAACACACCTGTCAGCAATTTAAAAAGGATGAACTAAGGAACTGTTCAGGAAATCATATCTGTGCTAATTAAAACCACTAGTTAAAAGCTTCCTGTCTCTTCCTCCAGTTGCCCTAAGGAGTGACCTTTTCCTCTCCTCCTTTAGGTTCATTTTTTCCCTTTGCAGTTAATGTGCTTTCGCCATCCACGATGACTTCAACTCAATCTGCCTAGGAGCCATGCACATCTCTACTCTTCCAGGTGGAGGGGTAGGGCCTAGCTGTCTCTAGCCCTGGGGAAGCTGGTTTCCAGGCTTGCTCTAGAGGAAGCTGTTCTGTCTCAACCACATATCTGTGCAGGCAGCAGAAGCATCATTTCAAGTGTAGAGCGTTTCCTGTTGAACACTTAGTGAAAGCCAGGTTCTCCGTGGATGCAGGACATAGTCTTTTTGGTTCCTTTTTCTCGGTTCCATTTTCCTCTGCTCTGTGTATGCATTTTCAAAACCTGAAGCATCCAAACCCTTCCTTTCTGCTACTCCTTCTTAGCCGCTCCCCAGTCTTTAATTAAAGCAAAGTACTCACCCAGTGGATCTCTTCAGGACCTTCGACCTTTGGGAGCATGAGGCTGGAAGGAAGGACTCGAGACTGCAGGATGGCCTCCAGGTCTTCTTCAGCCAGACCACTGGACACCGAGTTGATCCTCACACACTTTTCAGTTGGGCCCAGGTCAAAGTCTTCCAGAGTTTTTACTATTCTCAATCTAGCTTCATCCTATAAGTGTAGATAAAATGTATCTCCTTAGCTTATGTGCCACTGAGGGGAAACACAATCAAACCGTCCATGAAATTCTTATGGGGTTGAGAGTCTGAGCACCATTACAGTGCCTACTATAGCCACCAAGTAAATGATGTTTGAAATGATGGGCAAGTGATTGATTTCCAGACTTTATTCAAGTTGACTATAGCAGAGATGAGAGCCATTGTAATGCGTGCTGGTGAAACTCTAAATATTTAATAGTCGTCTCATCTTGCTCATTAGGGCTTCCCCGGTGGCTCAGCGGTAAAGAAACTGCCTGCAAAACAGAAGACGCAGGAGGCGTAGGTTCGATTTCTAGGTCAAGAAGATCCCCTGGAGGCGGGCATGGCAACCCACTCTAGTATTCTTGCTGGGGAAATCCCATGAACAGAGGAGTTTGGCGAGCTATGGTCCATGAGGTCTCGAAAAGTTGGACACGACTGAAGTGGCTGAGCATGCACGCAGGCACTTGCTCATCAGCACTACTTTTCCACTGGAAAGATAAAATAATTCCTAGGTCACATTTATTGAGCATTTACTAAGCACTAGGTACTTGGAGAAGGCAATGGCACCCCACTCCAGTACTCCTGCCTGGAAAATCCCATGGACGGAGGAGCCTGGTGGGCTGCAGTCCATGGTTCGCAAAGAGTCGGACATGACTGAGCGACTTCACTTTGACTTTTCACTTTCATGCATTGGAGAAGGAAATGGCAACCCACTCCAGTGTTCTTGCCTGGAGAATCCCAGGGACGGGGGAGCCTGGTGGGCTGCCATCTATGGGGTCACACAGAGTCGGACACGACTGAAGCGACTTAGCAGCAGTAGCAGCAGGTATGGTACTAAGTGCTCTGCCTGCATTTTCTTATTTATTAAATACAAGAAACTCGATAACTTATGGACTAATGGTAGTCTTGACTGCCAGCCTATTCACATTAGGGAAAAAATAAGGTTTTGTTTTTCTCCATCTATAGGCTTAATGCTTTTTATTCACTTAAAAATTATTTTGCAACTGTGTTGAATCTTGACATTCAATTAGGAAGGCGCTCACAGGAAAATGACACTCTCCACTACAAAAAAGCTCCAACTTCTTCACATGGCAGGCAATAATATCGCCAAGAAGAAATCCCTTCATGAAGCGGGAGACAAATACATTTTTTTCCCCTTTGATTTGACAGGCTTTGCTCCACAGTTAAGTAAAGCTGAAAGGTTGAAAATCTGCTTCAGTATTTGAATTGTCCCCAGAAAAACTGTACGAAATTAAACATGTTATTTACTGACTTTGAGTCGGGGGTGATGAAGGTGGGGTAGGGGGTGGGGAGAGAGGAGTGCATTGAGGGCGTCGGGGCTGAAAGCAAGAGGAAGAAAGCACTTGGGGTCATTACTTCCTGCCAATTTCAGTTCCAAAAACAAATTCCTCCACTTGCCAACAGCCCTCAACAAATTCTCATTGTCAGAATGAACACTTATCAAAAGTAGTTTCATTTGAGAAGGGTTTTTATGATACTAATAAAACTTTAAAGCTTCTCACTGCTGATGAATGTAGCTTGGGGGGAAAAAAAGTCTTAACAATATACGGCCGTTTGGACAGCCATAGTTATCTAGGAAAAATCACAAACCAAAGTGGAGGGGAAAAAACAATTATTTGAGCCAATACTGAGTCGAGTCCAATCGAGACCAGCCAGGACAGTAGATTTAAACCAGACGGATGTAGGTCTGAGACTGGGTGGAAGCAGGGAAGACCTCCAAAGGTGGTCTGAATTAAACAGTGTGAGGAAACGTTGTCAGCTCAGAAGCAGAGTCCAAGGGAACAGTTTAAGACAGCTCCGTGGAGTCCTGATTTACTGAGCTCTGACTGCTAATAATTAGCCTGAGCTTAGACGAGAGCTCGTACTAGCTACTGTAGGGGAGGACGCAGCTACGGTGGCTGGGTTCCACCACGCTGTGGGCTGTTCTGCAGGGACAGAATGTTTCCACTTGCTCTACTGTGCCCTCTTGCTACGATCACTGAAAAAGAAAACCCTGATGGTGAAGAGCAGAAGTCAACTCACTAGGATGGCTCCCAGGCTGTCTATGACTGTCGGGAGAAACGATGCCTGTGTGTATTTAGATCCACGGCCTCAGAGAACCTGACGTGCTAATGCTCCATGAAGCCTGGTGCAGCTGTAGAACTCACGATGGCTCCAGCTCAGAAACGTTTCAACTTCCAGGTTTTCCAAGGGCAGGTCGGGTGTGGAAAGGGTCTCCTGAGACAGAGTGAATGGAAAATGGAAAGGAACTAACCAGATTGTTTAGGCTGTAGTGCGTTTCATTTATCGCTGTTTTTTTAACTTTTTATTTTGTATCAGGCTATAGCTGATTAACAAACACTGCTGTGATAGTTTCAGGTGAATTGCAGAGGGACTCAGCTGTATATATACGTTTGATCCATTCTCCCATAAACTCCCCTCCCATCCAGGCTGTCACATAACCGTGAGCAGAGTTCCCTGTGCTGTACGGCAGGTCCCTGTTGGTGATCCATTTCAAATGTAGCGACGTGTACATGTCCATTCCAAACTCCCTAACTATCCCTTCCCCCTTTCCTTCCTTCCGGCAACCATAAATTCATTCTCTGGGAGTTTCTTTCTGTTTTGTAAGTTCATTTGTAAGTTCATTTGTATCATTCCTTTTTAGATTTCACATGGACTAGAGAGTGTCATACTGAGTGAAGTGAACAGACAGAGAGGGAGAAACATCACATGAAGTGCAAATCTGAATCACCACTGCCATCCTCCCAGCTTAATCTGCACGTGTAAGATCCCCGGCAACATCCGCTTCCTAAATCGTTAATGTTGGGGTCAAACAAAATCTGACCTCTAAGCTGTTCAGTCGTTGCACTTGGATTTGAAGGGGACTGTTTGTTCAAGGCTCATGTTCTAAACCTGTCTGTGATTTTTATCTAAAGTCAGACTGCCATGGTTTCAGCACATTCTGGTTTACTTAGTAAAATTAGGCCCTTGTGAAATTGGCTGCAAACGAAGTACCCCATTCCAATTTTAGGCATAATCTGATTAGTACTTTTCATGCTGTAATAATAAGCAGTGAATACTCAGCATTTTATTAAACTCTTTTTTTTCCCCCTCTTTCTGGCTCAGAATTCAAACCAAGCTCTTTCCAGTTCATCGTTCTATACCTTTCCAAAAAAAGATGCTCGCTTTGGAGGTATTTTGCCACACAACACCCTTATTAACAGGCTGTTGCTTGTGACAATTTACATAAACCAAGTGTGCATCCCTCGGCCATATATCCTAAAATATCCAACAACTTCCCTGAATTTACACCAACCAACAAGCATGTGGATTTTTTTTTTCTTTTTGGTATTTTAATGGTGAAATATGTTACTGTGTTAGCAAACACACCCATGCCATCTGTTGGGTGAGAGGAAGGCAGTTTCTAGGAACAATTAGGTTTAGCTCTGGGTGTTCAGCTAGAGAGAGCCACAGTCCAGCAGTTGTGAAAAGAAGGAAATTCTGTCCGTGCTATTCTCTCTCCCTTTCTCCCCAACACAGACCTTACCTCTTGCTACCGGCTGTCTTTCATCTCTTTCATCTCCATCACCTCACTCCCTTTACGCTTTCATCCTCTTTCCCCCTCTTTCTCCTGTTTGGCCCTGACCATCCTTCCAAGTTCCATCTCATTAGGGGGATTAGTAAGACTTGGCCTGGCAGAACCACCTTCTCGGAAGGGCTATATGGATGATCTGCTGAGATTGCTGGGAGGTAAGTGGTCCCTGGAGAAAGGAGGAAAAGGAAATGGAGGCAAAAAGAGGCCACTAAGAAATGAAATTTTTGGCGGGCTGGGGGCCTTGGGGCAAGAGTGGAGGGAGTCTTACATTCTGGTCACAAAACAGGTCTTCCAAAATAAGGTTTAGTAGAAGCTGCATTTTAAATGCGTGAACACTGCAGGATGGCCTTGGCCAGCATTTCTCAATGTAGGGTAAACTTGTCTTGTAAGACCTCACAACCTAAAAAGAGGGAAAAATGAATTTAAGGCCTTGCTCAACAATTACATTAGGTTTTTGCAGAGACTTAATTAGCATCGTGTGTTTGGAGTAGGTCTGATTCCAGAGGTAGGGTCTGCAAAGGTCACAGAGCAAGTTGGCACCGGTCAGAATGTTCGCAGGCCCCGAGTCTAAAAGGTGATGTTACCAAAGTTCCCACATTTCAATCGATATTTCGTGCCATGGGCTGCTCAGTGCAGTGGACCAGGGGCTAATAAACTTGTCCTTATACATAAGCCACCGGATTATGTGACTCTGTCTGGGCCGGGAACCAAGGCGTGCTATGATTTCAGAGACCGGGTTCTTATCACCTGGGGAAGAAAGACATGCTCTGCTGACGTAAGAAAGCAAATAAATCAAGCATCCCCGAAACCTGCAGACTCCAAAATGAAAGGAGAAAATATGCGTGCAGTTGGTTTACTTGGCACCCATTAGAGCTAATAACTAATCATCCTCGCAAGTTTTGAGCTCAGAATGATCAAATCTGCAAAGAAAACAACATCCGTCCACTTTTACACTCCAGTGGAAGAGGTGGTCCCTCGCGGCAGGGCGGCACAGTCTCGCCATCTGGAGAATAAATCGAGTGTGAAGTACAGTATAGTTTGGGACCAAGCTCCGTGGCGGCGGCTCAGCAGTCAGTTCATTAGTTCCAAACTTGCAGGGATTAGAGCGGCGTCACTTCTACTCGGATGGAAAAGACAGACAGGACCCGAGATGCAAGGAGGATGGTGACAACCAGGAGGAGCCCCTTGGGCTTATTTATAAAACTACAAAGTATAAACATACCCAAATAAGTGTCTTAAATAATAGCATTATCACAGTTTCATAACATCTGAATTAGCACCTTTCTCTTCTCCTACCCGCCCTCCACCACCCCCTGAACTTTGTCTGTTAACCTATAGTTTGTTTTCAGAGGAAATCGCCAAGACAACCCTGAATGCAACAGGAGCAGAGGGAAAAGCCATGTGGTCAAAAGGAGATTTGGGAATTAAGAAATAATAAGGGTTCCCAGCTCCAGAGAGATGCTTAATCTGTGCAAATATTTTAAATGAGCAATTAATATTCTTATCCTACAAAAGGCAAATCACCCCACCACATACCCAGAAACACTGTGAATTGTCTTTTCTGAATTTGTCCAGTTCACTTCACTTTCATTTTATCTAATTCATCAAATGATGTCATAAGCATGGACTGGAACAAATTTGGGGTAGAAGGCCTTGATATCAGCATCTATACAAAATGATTTTTTGGAAAATTTTGAGATCGGTTGGTTTAAAATAAAAGGTTCTGATGCATTGTTCCATTTAAGGATGTTCTTTTCCATGTAAGTTCTTTTTAAACATTAATATTAAAAAACAGAAGTGCCTGTGACATAAGTCATCATTAGTAAATTATTGTATTCTTCTGGTAAATACATCATAACCACAGAGACTGTTGTAGTGACTGTATTAGAAAAAAAGACAAATTTTCGTTGATTACTGCAACCTGGTAGTGTTTCTTCGGGTAAGGCGATACTGTTGAATTTTCTGGCCCATTGTTTTTCCTACATGGAAAAAAATCTTGGTTTACCAGGGTTTTCTTGTTTTGCTTTGTTTTGAGCTGAGCCATGCAGCATGTGGGATCTTAGTTCCCTGAACAGGGCTTGAACTCATGCCCCCTGTGATGGAAGCGGAAAATCTTAACCACTGGACTGCCAGGGAAATCCCATGGTTTTCTATTTTCAAAAAAAGAAAATCTACAGCAATACTGAACATACTATAAGTTCCCTGGTACAACAGGGAAGCCTGGTGTGCTGCAGTCCACAGGATCTTGAAGAGTCAGACATGACTGAGTGACTCGACTGAACTGAACTGGCTTAAAATTTCATTCATTGATAACACCAAAAGCATAGGTAACAAAAGAAAAAAGAAAAAATTGAACTTTATGAAAATTTTTAGATATTATACATCAATAGAATAAAATCAATATTAACAGAATAAAGACACTATCAATAGAATAAAAAGGCAACCCATAGAATGGGGGAAGATATTTACAAATTATATATCTGATAAAGGAATACATATTGAGAACATATATGGAACTCCTAAAACTCAACACCAAAAAAAACTGAACAAGTCGATTCAAAAATAGGCAAAGGACTTGAACAGACATTTCTCCTAAGAAGATGTACAAATGGCCAATAAGCACATGAAAAGATGGGCCATATCATTAATCATTCAGTTCAGTTCAGTCACTCAGTTGTGTCCGACTCTTTGTGACCCCATCAATCACAGCACGCCAGGCCTCCTTGTCCATCACCAACTCCCGGAGTTCACTCAAACCCATGTCCATCAAGGCGGTGATGCCATCCAGCCATCTCATCCTCGGTCGTCCCCTTCTTCTCCTGCCTCCAATCCCTTCCAGCATCAGGGTCTTTTCCAATGAGTCAACTCTTCGCATGAGGTGGCCAGTGTATTGGAGTTTCAGCTTTAGCATCAGTCCTTCCAATGAACACCCAGGACTGGTCTCCTTTAGAATGGACTGGTTGGATCTCCTTGCAGTCCAAGAGACTCTCAAGAGTCTTCTCCAACACCACAGTTATTAATCTTTTTTTTTTGAAAGTCACTCAGTTGTGTCTGTCTCTTTGCAACCCCATGGACTATACTGTCCATGGAATTCTCCAAGCCAGAATACTGGAGTGGGTCGCCTTTCCCTTCTCCAGGGGATCTTCCCAACCCAGGGATCGAACCCAGGTCCCTGAATTGCAGGCAGATTCTTTACCAGCTGAGCCACAAGGGAAGCCCTATTAATCATTAGGGAAATGCAAAATAAAACTACACTGAGATATCACTTCATATCAATTAGGATGGCTACTATCAAAAAAATCCCAGAAAAACACAAGTATTGGGGAGGATGTGGAGAAATTGGAACTCTAGTGCACTGTTGGTAGAAGTATAAAATGGTACAGCTGCTACAGAAAATAATATGGCAGTTACTAAAAAAATTAAAAATAGAATTAACATATGATGCAGCAATCTCACTTCCGGGTATACACCCCAAAGTACTGAAAGCAGATCTCCAAGAAATTATTTGTACATATATTTTTATAGCAGCATTATTCACAATAGTTAAAATGTGGAAGCAACCCAAGAGTCCACTGCCAGAAGAAGGTTAGTCGCTCAGTCGTGTCCGACTCTTTTTGACTTCATGGGCTGTAGCCTGCCAGGCTTCTCTGTCCATGGGATTCTCCTGGCAAGAATACTGGAGTGGGTTGCCATTTCCTTCTCCAGGGGATCTTCCCGACCCAGGGACAGAACTCGGGTCTCCCGCATTGCGGGCAGATTCTTTACTGTTTGAGCCACCGGGTACTCGGATAGAAGAATGGACAAGCGAAATGTGTTAAATACATACAATGTAATGTTATTCAATTTTATACAGGAAGGAAATTCTGACACATGCTACAAGATGGATAAACCCCGAAGACACTGAGTTAAGTGAAATAAGCCAGTTACAAAAGGACAACAATGTGAATGTACTTAATAATCACTTAATGGTACACTTAAAAATGGCTGTGATGTGGCTTCCCTGGTGGTCCAATGGTTAGGAGCCTGCCTGTCAGTACAGGGGACACGGGTTCAATCCCTGGTGCGGGAAGATCCCAGGTGCCGCGAGGCAATGAAACCTGTGAGCCCCAGAGCCTGGGCTCCAAAACAAGCCAAAACAATGAGAATCCCATACACCACAACTAGCAAGTAGACCTCACTCACTGCAACTAGTCTTGTTAAATATTTTTTAAAAAGAAACATATGGTTTAAAAAATGAGTATGATGGTAAAATTTTAAGCAATGTGTACTTTATCACAATAAAAAAAAATGAGGAAAATGTTCATTTACTGATTTCATCCCACATGTTATTACATTCTAGGCACTCTGCTCTGAAACTGTAGATTTTGATACAGCAAAGTTTCTGATGTATTTATTATGAGAGATTCTTTAAAACACAGGTTTATTAAAATGCCAAATCAGCTTCCATTCAAAGGACTGAAAAGGCTCAGGATGTGTATGAAGGTGTACTTTGGCATACAAGTAGCTCTTTAGGTCTCTGTTTTTAATTCTTCTGGGTATATACCTAGGAGTTGAATTGCTGTACCATTTAGTAATTTTATATTTAACTTTTTGAGGAACTGCCGAACTGTTTTCCATAGTGGTTGTACATTTTACATTCTCATCAGCAATGTAGCAGAGTTCCAAATTTTTCCACACCCTTGCCAACACCTATTTTTCATTTTATTTGTTTTTGATAATAGCCATTCCAGTGGGTATGATAAGATATCTCACTGTGGTTTTGACTTGCATTTCTCGAATGATTAATGATACTGAGCATCTTTTAATGTGTTTACTAGCCATCAGTACACAGATCTCCCTTAACTTATGATGGAGTCATGTCCCGATAAACCCACTGCAAGCTGAAAGTATTATCAGTTGAAAATGCACTTAATACACCTAACCTACTGAACATCAAAGGTCAGCCTAGCCTGCCTTAAACGTGCTCTGAACACTTAAATTAGCCTACAATGGGGCAAAACCATCTAAACATGAATATCTCACGTAATTTACTGACTACAGTCCTTAAAAGTAAAAAACTGAATGGTTGTCTGGGTAGAGAAGGGTTGCAAGTATATCGACTGTCGACCTCAAGACCACTTTGCTGACTAGGAGCTGTGCTTCACTGTTGCTGCCCAGGATCACGAGAGAAGATCAGATCACGTAACACTTGACCAGGGGAAGATCAAAATTCAATTTCAGACTATGGTTTTCATTGAATGTGTACTGCTTTCCCACCAAGCGGACCACTGTAAGTCAAGTACCATCTATACCTTCTTTGTAGAAAAATCTATTCTAGTCTTAAATTTTTAAAAATGGGTTGTCTTTTGGTTGTCGGATTATAGATGTTCTTTATATATCCTAGATAGTAAATCCATATCAGATATCTATGATTCACAAATATTTTCTCCCCTTCTGTAAGCTGTCATTTCACTTTCCTGATGGTGTCTTATAATGCACAAAAGTTAATTTTGCTGAAGTCCAATTCATCTGTTTTTTTCTTTGGTAGCTTGTGCTTCCGTGATCATTTTGTGATCACTGCCTAATCCAAGGTTACGGAGATTTACACCTATGTCTTCTTCTAATAGTCCTACAGTTTTTACTTTAACATTTAGTCTTGATATACTTTCAGTCTACACATTTGTATTCAGTGTGAGGTAGGGAGGTTTGTGATAGTTTTATTTTGTGGTTTTGGTCCTCATCGCTCAATAAAATACAACGAAAATTCCCTGGAAAGAGAAAACTCTGGTGGAAAGAAGGGGCTTACTCCCCTGGGACTCTTCACTCAGCTCTGCCCTTGCCCCTGACTGGAGAGTGGCTGGTGTTTAGCCTTCCTGTTCCCAAGGCCCTCTCCATTTCATATCACCATCCTGCCAGCTCTTCCTCTTTCACTTTGCCCTTTCCCCACCTGAAAGCTCAGTTGGTAAAGAATCACCTGTAATGTGGGAGACCCCAGTTCAAGTCCTGGGTCAGGAAGAGGGAGACCTGGGTTCAATCCCTGGGTTGGGAAGACCCCCTGGAGAAGGGAAAGGCTACCCACTCGAGTATTCTGGCCTGGAGAATTCCATGGACTATATAGTCCATGGGGTCGCAAAGAGTCGACATGACTGAGTGACTCTCACTTTCACTTCACTTTCACTTTTTCCCACCTGCTCTGAGTGGATTTTCCTCAACTGTACATGACAGGCCGTGTGTGTGTGTGTGTGTGTGTGTGTGTGTTCTGAGGACCTTGCCAGACTGCCCCATGAGCCTCTGAGGGACCTCAAACCCACACCCACAGGGAAATGTTGAGCTAGTCCTGAGAAGGTGTCCTGCATGGGCAGAGCTGTGTTTTTAACGTTTCTTGTTAACTTTGTGATTTAATAGTGAGGCTTTGAGGTACACTTTGCAAACAACACTCTGAAAAGACAAAGTATTTGCTTACTAAAGGCTGGCCTAGCCTTTCTCAATGTCAAAAACAACAACCACACTCATGTGACTGGAGCTCTGGAGTCTGCAAGTTCACGGCTCTCTCCACTCATTACTTACTTTGTTCTCACTCACTGCTGGTTCTTAGCCTCAGAAGGGCCATGGTATTTCTGTGTTCCAGCTGTGCAGCAGGGCACAAGGAGCCATGAGATTTGTTCCAAGTGCACTATCGGAGGGAGGAGGGAGAAATGGGGGGCTGTGACTGCTCTCTCCGGGAGGGTGAGGGGGGGTTGGGCAGCGGCCACGTCTCCACAATGGAAAGGATCCGGAGGACAACTGCACAATGTCTCACACGTGAGGTGTTTTATGTACTGAAGACCAAGCTTCTAGATACTTGAAAACATTTCAGTTCAGTTGCTCAGTTCTGCCCAACTCTTTGAGACTCCGTGAACTGCAGCACGCCAGGCCTCCGTGTCCATCGCCAACTCCTGGATCATGCTCAAACTCATCTCCATGGAGTCGGTGATGCCATGAAAACATTTAGATAACTGATAGGGTTTGTCCTTTTTAAAAAATGACTGCTTGTGATTCTGAAAAGAACATTTCCTTAATATTAGTCTCACATTTCGACCCGTGATCTGGAGCAATTAAAATTTCTTAACAAGTAGGATAGGGATCAAAAGTTATCCACCATGCTGTGGACAAGTGTGGAGGAAGGCAAAAGACACATGTCACTTTATACATGCATGCTAAGTCGCTTCAGTCATGTCTATTCTGTGACCCTATGGACTGTAGCCCACCAGGCTCTTTTGTCCATGGGACTCTATAGGCAAAGTACTGGAATAGGTTGCCATGCCCTCCTCCAGGGGATCTTCCTGACCCAGGGATCAAACCTGTGTCTCTTTCATCTAACCTGTTTTGGCAGGCAGCTTTTTTACCACTAATACCACCTGGGAAGCAAGTCACTTTATATTGACACGTAAATCAATGCAGGAAGGTATCACCCAGGTGCAGGGTCACAAGGCCCATAGGATGAGAAGTGAAATAACAGTTTGAGTCAGTGGCACAGACATTAGGATGTGGGACTCAGAAGAGGCAGGAGGGAACACTGCGGCCTGAGAGCAGAGGCATGAGGGGTTGAGGGTTTCTGCAGGTGCAGAGGAGAAGGGATGACCCAGCAGAGAGCTGGCAAAGGGCAAAGTGCAGAGGCAGGAAGAGTAAGTGAATAAAAGGGCGGATGATCAGTACCTGTGACCTTAGGGATGGGAGGGGCCATGCCAGGAGATGGACAAAAAGCCAGGAGATTCCCAAGCCGCCAAAGAGCCCAGGATTTAGGAGGCCCTGTTCCACCGGGGGAAGGAAAGGGTGATGGGGTGGGCAGGACAAGGGTCACAGTTCAGGGGGGACTTCCCTGGTGGTCCAGTGGTGAGGACTCCGAGTTTCTGCTGCAGGGGGCGCGGGTTCCATCCCTGGTCGGAGAACTAACACTCCCACATGCCGCGTGGTGGAGCCAAAATAATAATAATAATAATAATCATGGCAGTTCAGTTCTGCTTCCACAGCAGAAGCTGTCTGGTGCTCAAGCCTGCACTGCGAGAAGGTCCGCCCTGCAGCTCCTTGAGCACTAAGACAAGGGTCCTGTTTGAGACCGCCCTGCGCATGCTCGGTTTGGGGGGCGGGGGCATGTCCTTCCAGGGAGAGAGGGTCTCAGGTCCCAGAGACACTGTTTTTGCCTTCGGAATGGCCGTTTGTACGCATTCTGGGATCTGAGTGAGGGGTGTCACAGTACCTTGAGAGCCCGTGAAAGCGAAATAGAAAGTACACATGGGGCGGGAGAGCCAGCCCGCCGTCCTCCCGCCCCTTCTAATTGGTCTCTTCCCACCTGGCCTCTGTCTGCGAAGGTGGCCTCCTGCCCACCTTGTGCAAAGCACAGCCCCAAGCAAAGCTGCCCTCTCCCTCTCAAGGGGCTCTGTTTGTGTTGGGTTGGAGGAGGTAATTAACTGTTTTGGTTTAAAAGCCCTCCTGCTGGGCTGCAGTCTGCGTGGGAGAATAAAAGCAAACAAGTGAAAGGGGAGTGTGTCATCAAAGGACTCTGCCCTTACCTGGCTTCCTTATAAGGATGAATACGGGCCGCCTGCCACAGGTGTCACAGATTCCCCACACAGGGCAGGGCCGCGGGTCTTATTGTCTTTTTTTTTAAACGATAAACTGAGAGCGATTGGTTCATAGTTTAATAAGGCAGCCTTGCCAGTGGTTCCACACACGCACCAGGTAACAGCCGTGTCACCTGAATCCTGGCCTGAGCAGTTTTTCTGTGATGCCAACATATTCTGGCTAATGACTTCCTTTACCTCTCAAGCCGACAGTGAGATCCATGGTTAGAAAGGGATCCAAATGGTCTTAATGTAAATATCAAGAAACAGTTTTTTTATGGTCCTGATGAACCTATCTGTAGGGCAGGAATAGAGACGCAGAGGAAGAGAACAAACGTGTGGACGTGGTACGGAAGGAGAGGGTGGGACAGACTGAGACAGTAGCGCTAGCATATACACCCCACCATATAGATACACCCCGCCGCGGCATACATGCCCAGCTGCAGCATACATGCCCCGCTATGACATATACACCCCACCATGACATATACACCCCACTGTGGCATATACACCCCACCGTGACACATACACCCCACTGTGACATACACGCCCCCCTGCGGCATACATGCCCCGCTATGACATATACACCCCACCATGACATATACACCCCACTGCAACACATACACCCCACCGTGGCATATACACCCCACCGTGACACATACACCCCACCGTGACATACACGCCCAGCCGCGGCATACACGCCCTGCCGCTACATATATACCCTCCACGACATATACACCCCGTCACGGCATATACACCCTACCACGGCATATACACCCCACTACAACATACATATGACATATATACCCCACCACGGCATATATGTCCCACCACGACATATATGCCCCACCACGGCATAAATACCCCACCACAGCATATATACCCCACCACGTGGAAAGCAGATGGCTAGTGGGAAGCTGCTGTGTTGCAGAGTTCGGCTCCATGCATCTAGGAGGAGGCGTGGGAGGGAGGGGAGGGAGGCAGGCTTGTGAGAGAGGGGGTGTATGTAATACATGAGCAGATTCACTTTGTTGTGCTGCAAAAATTAACACAGCATTGTGAAGTAACTATGCTAGTTTAGTCGTGTCCTTCTCTGCAACCACATGGACTGTAGCCTGCCAGACTCCTCTGTCCATGGGATTCCCCAGGCAAGAATACTGGAGTGGGTTGCTGTTTCCTTCTCCAGGGGATCTTCCCGACCCAGGGATCAAACCCAGATCTCCTGTGTTGCGGTCAGAGTCGTTACAACTGAGCTAGGAGGGAAGCATACTCCAGTTTAAAAAAATATTTTAAAAAAGGATAAATGGAACAGAATAAAGGGTCCAGAAAAACACCCACCACACCCAAACAAATATAGTCAACTGAACTTTGACAAAGGAGAAAAGATAATTCAGTGAAGAATGCTTAATCTTTTCAAAGAAACAAAAAACCATTTTTTTCTTGTAAGCCAATGTTTCTTCATTTATGGGGCTTCCCTGATGGCTCAGTCGGTGAAGAATTTGCCTGCAATGCAGGAGACCAGAGTTCGATTCTTAGGTCAGGAGGATCCTCTAGAGAAGGAAATGGCAACCACTCTAGTATTCTTGCCTGGGAAATCCCAAGGACAGAGGAGCCTGGTGGGCTACAGTCCACGGGGTCGCAAGAGTCGGACATGACTTAGTGACTCAACTTCAACTTCTTCAACTTTCTTCAATTAATTACATGGAAGAAAACATTCGTTTCCCTGCCCATCACCAAATTTTGGAACAGGGGGGGCTTTTTCTCTGTGAGGCTGCGCTAAGGCAGGTTAGGATGGAGCTTGGCTACAAAACTTCTGCTTGAGTGCCAAGTCCTTCAATATCACTTTGCTAAGGTGCTGATACAAAGGATCTTGTCTCCGTAAGTAGAAAGTTATAAAAGCTTACAGACAGAAGTATAAACGTCTAATGACAAGGCACAACCAACCAGGCAATTAAACAGACTAAGCTAACAGGAATGTGAGCTGGCTGTGGGTTCAAGGTCTTGACTCCTATTCTGGGCAGGAAGCTCTACCCCTGTGGCAGAAGAGCATCCCGAACAAGATTCTTTCCATTCCTTAGTGTTAATTAGTCTTCCTGGCAACTATGAATGAAGAAATCAAGTAACTGAATAAGCTCTGGGATGGCAGAAACAGAATGTAAAGAAGTATTTCATGCAGTACAGTAAACTCATTAGTCTCACAAACTGCTTTTAAGGTAGTGAGGCTTCACAGATAAAAGGAATTTTAAAATTCCCCACACAATATTACCAATTGGTTCTACCTTTGTTTCTTTTGATTTCTTTTGCTCAAATGTATACTTGCAACCTCATTTTTTAGTAGCCGATCATTTATTTTTCATGGTTTGTTATTGTTGCTTGTTTCACTTCCTAGTTATTTCCCAAAGAAAGTGGTAATTCAGAAAGAGTTTTTTTCTTTTGGGTAGCAGATGTAAAATATTATATTTTAAAGGGTAGAACTTTTCCATCTTATTCCTTATACATTTTATTTTATTCTAAAATCAATGAGGAAGGGAATTCTCTGGCAGTCCAGTGGTTAGGACTCTGCATTTTCACTGATGGGGCCTGAGTTCAATTCCTGGTTGGAGAACTAAGATTCCAAAAGTTGTGAGGCACAGCCAAAAAAAGAGAGAAATCAACAAGGAAAGAAAAAGGAAAGAAAAATACAGCGTGCAAACTGGAAGAATGGAGGGTGATGACAGCTATCAGAAGAGTCTATTTTTATTTCAATAATTTTGTTTTTATTATTTTGCACACTGTGGGGCATGCGGGATCTTAGTTTGCCCACCAGGGATTGAAGGCGTACCTCCTCCAGTGGAAGTGCAGATTCTTAACCACTGGACCACCAGGGAAGTTCCAGAATATTCTATTTTTCAAAAGGCGGATTCTGCCCTATGAAAACTAAGCTCTGGTTACAGTGAAGAACCCTTCTTCAAGGACCAGGCTGCACAGAGGTTTCTCTCTGCTGACTTCACTATGCAATTCCTCAGAAAATGGAAACCATGGAGAGAGTGGCAAAGCCCAGCATTATCTCCCCTAGCTCACGGATACCAGATCTTCTATAATTAAATGTTTTCCTCGAGAAAATGCTAATAAAACAATGCAATGGCTGGCATTGCCGCATTTGGTTTTCATTGCGTTTTACACCTTTTCCTCTTGCCAACTCTTCACGTTGACTTTCATTCCTTCACTGGTGCCAGGCAAGCTCACTGTGGAACCACTTGGGTTTTTTTCCCTCTTTCTGCACCCGGTGAATTTTCATAAAGCATTTAACGTGAGAACAAGCAGGTTAATCTGCCGTACCGGTGAGCCAGGCTTTCGGAAGGCCCCCTGCAACACTGCCATGTTTTGGCGTCAGAGTCAGAGGCCTGGGTCCCAGTGGTGGGGATGCTTGCCAGAGCCTTCTCTGTGCAGACACCAGGTGTGATTTAGCATAACAGATTGTGCGGACGCTCAGCGGCTCCTGTAACCCATGCGTCAGAACCAAATCGCAGCCTTCCTGCAACATGAAGACGAAGAGTCTTGTGGGCTAGACATTCTGCCAGGAGAGGCTTCTGGACATAGAGGAAACGGAGAACCACCCCAGCTCCCACCCCCACCCTTGCAACAAACGCCTGGTTTCAGGAACACTGACATTCTCCTTCCTGGTGTCAGTTCAAATCCCCTGTCAAATCACAATGCTATTTTCCTCTACTGACAGACAAGCAATGAGAACCAAAGATCATTTTTCATATTTAAAGAGAATACACAAAAAACAGAATTATAACGAAATTTAAAGCTCACTGAATGCAGGAGACAGTGGTCCAGGGGTTGAGATTCTGTGCTCTTAACGCAGGGGCTTGGGTTCAATCCCTGGTTGGGGAATTAGATCCCACATGCCGCAACTCAAAGAACCTGCATGCTACAACTAAAGATCCGACATGCTGCAACGAAGACTGAAGATCCTGAATGCCACAGCTAAGGCCTGGCACAGCCAAATAAAGAAAATAATAAATAATTTATCGTTTTTAAAAAGCTCACTGAATCCAGCCTTTGCTCTATATCAGTGGACACTGACTCCAAATGCTGATGCTCTAGGTGTCAGCTCTCATGGCAATAATTAAGGAGATTGAGGAGGACTCCCAGGGAAGAGAACTTCCCTGGTGGCTCATATGGTAAAGAGTCTGCCTGCAGTGCAGGAGACCTGGGTTTGATCCTTGGGTCTGGAAGATCCCCTGGAGAAGGAGATGGCAATTCACTCCAGTATCCTTGCCTGGAAAATTCAATGGACAGAGGAGCCTGGCAGGCTACAGTCCACGGAGTCGCAAACAGTTGGACACGACTGAGCAACTTCACTTCACTTCCCAGGGAAGAAGCCAAGCCTGGTGGCCAGCAGAGTGTAGATTCCAGGGATGAGAAGAATGAGCTCCTTGAGGATGGCAAGCACAGGGAACCTCAAGAAAAGGACAGGCTCAAAGCAGAGGCACAGGCTGCCTCCATAGGGAGAGTGGCTGCAGTCACCCAGAAGACAATCTTAGGACAAACTTAGCAAACATGACTGCTGGAACTACCTGCCTTTTTGTCCAGATCACTGCCACAGGGCAACTTACTGCTCAGCGACATGTAGTGAGTTACTAGAGAGAACCAGTATCTTCCAATGCTGAGCAATATGGCTTTGGAATGATGCCTGTGTGCTCAGACATTCAAAGTCCCTTGAAAACAATGATGTACGGGCATACCTGGTTCAAAGGACTTGTCTCTCATTTGCCATCACAGCACTCCTGAGGTGTAGGCAGGGCAGGTATTATTACCCACGACGTCTGAAGAATGTGGGACTTACCCAGAGATTCCACACTAGTCAGCAGTCGAGATGAGGATGAACTCAGATGCCAGGCTTCCAATTTTGTGCTCTGTGTGCTCTGCATACTTTATAGTCTCTCATTTACCCAATAGCCTATAATCAACTATTTGTGTTCTGCTTAAACTGTTGATTCTGTAGTTGGCTACCAGGAGTCCTGGCCAATACAGGGATCATATACACAGGCAAGATCCCATGTCTTTTTCACACGACAGGTGGGGAATACCTTTTGTACAGGACCATCTACATAATCAAGTGTAATGACTACAGAGTCTTCTATTGCATGGGTATGCTGTAATTTATCTAATCAATCCCCTTATGATTAAGATTTAAATTTAAATTTTTTGCTATTAATTCACTCATTTTATTCAACAGATATTTACTGAGCACTCTTCATGTGCCAGGTACTATTTTAGGTAATGAAGACAACAGCTCCCTGTCTACATAGAACTTACATTCCAGTCAGAAAACAACCAATAAGCAAGTAAACTAATAAACAAATGCAGGCTATGAAAAGATCTAATAAGAGAACAGAATTTAGAAATGGGAGAGCTGTATATGAATATCAGAGAACATTCACCTTAGAGCACTTGTCTGAACAGTCCCTTAGGATAAATCCTAGGAGTGCAAATGTAAGGTCAAAACAGGCTCATTCAGATACCAAAAGAGGGCCGTGAAATTCTGTCACAGTCCTCTTCTAAACTGGCTTTGAATCCAGCAAGTCTAGGTTCCAGTCCCACATGGGCCGGTGACTGGCTCTCTAAGAGACTGGAGAGGCTGCTATCCACTGCACATCTCTGCACTTCAGTGTCCTCATCTGAGAAATGGGGGCAATAAAAGTGCCTGACTCAGGAATTGGTAAGGATTGAAAACGATGTGACATGAGTGGTTAATAATGTTAGATGAAAAAAAAACATACTCATTTAAACATGTACACTACAATCGCTTTTTAAAAGGGGGTGGGACTTCCCTGGTGGTCCAGGGTTAAGAGTCTGACTGCCAGTGCAGGGATACAGGTTCAATCCCTGGTCCGGAAAGATTCCACATGCTTCAGAGCAACTAAGCTCATGTGCCGCGACTACTGAAGTCCACACTCTAGAGCCTGTGCTCCTCAACAAGAGAAACTAGCAAAAGGAGAAGCGTAGGCACTGCAAAAATAAATAAATAAGGGGCGTACAAATTTAAACTCCCATTTCTTGGTGCCCAGCCACTTCGGGTTGGTTCTGAGCTCAAACTAGCTTGACCTGTCTGTTTTCCGGAACCCAGCATCCACACACCACCTGCAACCACGTGAGAACTGGAATGGGGTCTCATTCCAGTGGCTCTCGTGTCCCTAGTGCTCAAACCAAAGGAAACGCAGGGGGCTGGTCTCCTGTGCTGAGGAGAGTCCCCAAAGCAGCCAACATACTCACGGATGGTGGGGCAGCCTGCCTCCCGAACCTTAGACCTTTCATTTTGTAGGAAATCAGATCTTACGTACCACGTCTACTTCCCTACAGGCGCCACGGCCTTCTGTTGGCAGGATTCCTCAGCAGGGTGGGTAGGTCTAGCGTGCTCACCGCTACTTGATAAAAACCACAGATAGCAACCTGCTGAATGTTTTCGTTTCAATGTAGAAACTCCAAACTGGAATCCTGAACTGGTCCCTTGGCAGCACTGGAAGGCCACAGGTTGCAGATGGCAGATGACTCACTGCCATCTGAAAGGGTTGATGCTATTGGTCCAGAATGTGACCACATCCCACTTCTTTCTTTGTCCATCTGTTGTGGTCTAGGAGTGACAATTTTAAAGTTTCAAATTTGGACTGTATATAAGCTGGTATCTCAAGCCACATCCAGTATGGTTGGGCAAGCAGAACTACTCTGGTGTGGCTTGATGGCTTGACTAACAAGGTAGTAAAGAACAAGAAGGTGTCTATCTTTTTGCAAACTGTACGCATAGGTCACCTCTTTGAATAAAGGTGGTCAGGATTAAGGTGGCCAGCCATGCGATTGATTCATAAGATCTGCCTGGTAAGAAGTTTTGGTTGATTACGACTAATTCTTCATCTACTCAGTGTGCTGAACACCATAGCTTCCATTGTTGTCTTCTTAAATCCAGCTATTCTTAATACCAGTTTTTCAGTTTTTCAAAAGCGTGTTGAGAATGTTGTTTAATAACATAGGAACACGGAAAATCACCATATTTCATAAAAGTCAGGCTAAGACTTCTTCCAAAGCCAAACAACACATGTATTCAGAATTTTTTTTGACATTTTACCTTTTTAAAAAGGAATGTTTAGATTTTTCTCTTTTTTTTGGCCATGCCATGCAGCATGTGGGGTCTTAGTTCCCTAACCAGGGATTGAGCTCTCACCCCTCGCGTTGGAAGGAGAGCCTGCCAGGAACTACCACTGGACTGCCAGAGAAGTCCTTGACAACTCACATTTAACTGCCATGGAACATATGCCACAAATGGTAGCATTCCTGAAACAAAAATTCTATGTGTTTAGGGCCTGAAAAATTGGTTTCTGAATTTCTTTCTGGCTTCAACATTCAACATTCTCTGTACAGCCCTACTCTGGTTAATTGTCTAAGAGAATCCCCTCCCTCTAATAGTAGAAATATGTACCCTTATGACTTCTTTTTGGATAAAAATAATAACATACTGCTGGCCTAATATTTTAATGGCACAAAATATCTAATGTTTGAGTATTCTTTTGCTTTAAATATAAAAGCTTACAATCTTTGTCATTTAGATGGAACAGGTTTTTAAAATTTTGCTGAAATTTATTATTTACCTTTAAAATACATCAAATATATAATTATTTATCCATAACCAAAGAATAGATGGATAATGCCTATCATCTTTACCGTCTGTTTTTAAATCTTTTGGCCACGCTGCACAGCACGTGGGATCTCAGTTCCCCAACAGGGATCGAGCCCATGCCTCCTGCAGCGGGAGTGCAGAATCCTAGCCACTGGACCCCAGGGAAGTGCCTGCCACCCTTAAACTGTATTAAAGAAGCACTGGGCTTTCCTGGCGGCCAGTGGTGAAGAATCCACCTGCCAAAGCAGGACACACAAGAGACGTGGGTTCTATCCCTGGGTTGGGAAGATCCCCTGCAGTAGGAAATGGCTACCCACGCCAGTATTCTTGCCTGGAAAATTCCATGGTCAGAGGAGCCTGGAGGGCGACAGCTCATGGGGCCACAGAGAGCCAGACAGGACTGAACAGCTAAGTACACACACAAAGAAGCATTAAAAGGTATAGAAGCACTGGCACTTTGGGGACGTAGAATCAGGTGATTTGATGGAGGCCAAATCAGACATATCAAGTAAGGAAAAACCAGCAAGTAGTTTTCAGGATCCAGTTTTCAGTCATAGTTAAGAAGCTCTATGATAAACCTTTCCAAGTATTTAGCAATGTATTTCTCTGCTCTTCCTTGAGTGGATTGGTTTGGGTGGGGCATAGATGGGTATTTTTCAAAGCTCCCCTGGTGATTCTGATGGACAGTCAGGGTTGAGAACCCTCTCCTAAAGGCACATGCAAATATCTTGCCTGCTGGACACACAGCCATCAAAGCACAGGTTAAGAGAAGGCTGCTGGGGAAGAGGAAAAACAGCAGCCTCTTAGCATTTGCCAGAAATCTTCAGTAGCATTTTATTTATCACATGAATCCTCACAAGCTAGTGGTAAAGAACCCATCTGCCTAATGCAGGAGACATAAGAGATGTGGATTCAATCCCTGGGTCGGGAAGATTCCTTGGAGGAGGGCATGGCAACCCACTCCAGTATTCTTGCCTGGAGAATTCCATGGACAGAGGAGCCTGCAGGGCTATGGTCCATAGGGTCATACAGAGTCCGACACAACTGAAGAAGTGACTTAGCACTTACATCCCACCTGCAGCTGGCTGTTGACCTCCACTGGTGGTCAAATGGAGCTTTTACTGACAATCTGCTCCCACTCTCTATCTACCAAAACCCAAAACTTACTGTGGAACCCTCACTCCTAATTCTGATTGTGACCAGTGGTAAATGGCTGGTTTACCCAGTCCACTTAGGGAATGATTCTTGAGCTCCCTTGGAGGATAACTATAGGACTAGAGAAGTCTGTCTGACGATAAACTTCCTCTCCAGGGTATTTCTCAGCTTCGATATAAGTCTGAACCCACCAGTTCACATTCATCTCCACAGTTATCCCTGTCAGTTTTTGCCGTCATCTACTGAAATGACTTGTCTATATGTTGGGTTTTACTACCACGTGTTGCATCTATTTAATGTGTTTATTGAATTGAATAAAAAAAGAAGCAGAAGTAAGGTAACAGTGGGGTCTAAGGTGGGTTCTATCAAGATATCCTCCTGAGGTATGGAAGGAGAAACCAGTGGTACAAACTGGGGGTTTGCACCATGGTAACAGAGAATGTCAGGCAGATCCAAGACCAGTACAAGGTAAGTGCTTTCACATTTTTCCTACTGGAAAAATCAGCCATCAAAGCTAAGTTGCAAATTGGATTATAAAAAACAAATAAGCATACAATGTGTTGCTATTTAAAAACAACTGTTTGGAAATAAATAAATCCAATATTGTCACAGGGCTTCCCTGGTGGCTCAGTGGTAAAGAATCTGCCTGCGATGCAGGAGCCATAGGAGACACAGGTTCGATCCCCGGGTTGGGAAGATTCCCTGAAGGGGAATATGGCAACCCACTCCACTATTCTTGCCTGGAGAATCTCCATGGACAGAGAAGACTGGTGGGCTACAATCCACAGGGTCGCAAAGAGTCAGACATGACTGAAGTGACTTAGCATGCATGCAATTTTGTCACAAACACAGCAAGCTGTTCACCCACAATTGTGAGCTAGCAAATTGAGTATAATAACAATAATAATATAATTATAATATATAACATAATCAGTTCAGTTGCTCAGTCATGTCCAACTCTTTGTGACCCCATGAACCGCAGCACACCAGGCCTCCCTGTCCATCACCAACTCCTGGAGTCTACCCAAACCCATGTCCATTGAGTCAGTGATGCCATCCAACCATCTCATCCTCTGTCATCCCCTTCTCCTCCTGCCCTCAATCTTTCCAGCATCAGGATCTTTTCAAATGAGTCAGCTCTTCGCATTAGATGGCCAAAGTATTGGAATTTCAGCTTCAACATCAGTCCTTCCAATGAACACCCAGGATTGATCTCCTTTAGGATGGACTGGTTGGATCTCCTTGCAGTCCAAGGGACTCTCAAGAGTCTTCTCCAACACCACAGTTCAAAAGCATCAATTCTTTGGCACTCAGCTTTGTTTATAGTCCAACTCTCACATCCATACATGACTAATATAATAACAATATAACATCATCTTCTAAATTTGAAATGAAAACTATATTGGAAAACAGTTATTAAAAGATGTACTGAGACAGAGCTCTGAGAATATGTCAATAAATTTGGGCCAAATGACCAGAGAGTCAACTGTTTGATAAACATATAATAAAACAGCAGAATTTTATTGATACTATTACTCCATGAAGCTGAAATACCCTAAACATAAAGACTAACAAAGAGCATCAATCTGGTACAGAAATGAAGATACCAAAACAAGCCAGGGATGGAGGTCTGCAACCCATTTCTCTGATACTGGAGTGTTTCTTTCTTACAAAAAAAAAAAACAAAAAACAAAAAAAAACCTTAAGAAAATGGTTCATTCAGAAGGTGGTATTTCTACACAGCTATTACATGAACAAAAAATGTTGATCTCAAAAGAGATCCAATATTTTTCCAGTTCAATAATACTATTAATATTAATGCTGTATTAAGTCAGCATTTTTTATTTTTATTATAGTAAGACTGACCACAATGCTACTAGAAAAAGAGATATCATAGCTCTCAATTAATGAAGCCCATCCTTTGAAATATACTCTTCTGAAGTGCGTTAGTCCCTAAGGCCGCCATAAGCAATTATCACAAAGTTGGCTGCTTACAACAAGAGAGACTTCTTCTCTCCCAGCTCTGAAGACCAGAAATTTGAAATCAAGGTGTTACCCGGGCCATGCCCCTCCCTGCAGAATCCTTCCCTGCCTGTTCCCGCTCTCTCGGGCTGTTGGCGTTCCCCATGCCGAGTCAGTCTGATCTCTGACTCTCGGCCCATGTGGACTTCTCCTCTGTGTCTCTGTGTCGCTGGAACTTAGTTCCCATCTGGGTGATCTAGGACGGTCTCATTCTGACACTGTAACTATATCTCAGAGAACCCTTTTCCACACAACGTTGCCTTTATAGGTTCTGGGGATTAGGATGTGGACACACCTTTCGAGAAGCCACCAATCAATCCACTACGGGAAGCACATTCCATGAACAGCAGAATGAAAGGTTCTTCAAAAGAGCTACTACCAAATCGTGTGTTAATGAAGAAGAATTCTCCCTTTCCCATTCTCTTTAAATTCTACATCAAAGATCACAATGCTGTCAGGAGCCATATTCAGGCTTCCCCCGTGTCCTGTGCATCACTGCCTGTTCTTGTCCTTTTTGGTTTTCGCTTCCACTGAAAGCACATGGTGAAGGAGAAGAGGATGAGAGTGTAGTAATTCTGAATCACCGCTTTTTGGATATGTGCTTCGGTTAATGCTTCCCTCTAAGAAAGCTGACTTTTAAACTTAGGTCTAGTAGATATCATCCAAAGAACACATTTTTAGATGATTGGCTAAGGTCTGGAATCATAAAAAATACAATTTTAGGGATGAAGGGAGTTCAGTAATTATCCAGTCATTTTAGAAACCAGGAAACGAAAGTGAGATCAATAAATCACTGGAAGTCATCAATGCGAGGCAGGGCAGAGCCGAGACTATAACTCAAGTCCTCAGATCCCTACTTAAGCGTCTTTTCACTTAATTCAGAGTGTGATGCAGGGTTCTCTCCTCTGTGGACTACTCAAGTTGGTAGCCTCATGGGTACCACCCAATGAGACAATCAACCTTCTGTGGATTGAACGTTTGTTCCTCTAAAACTACTATGGTGAAGCCCTCACCCCCAAACATGATGGCATTCGGAAGAGGGGGGTAGTTAGGTCATTAGGGTAGAGCCCTTGAATAGGATTAGTGCCCTCATAAAAACAGACACAGGGCTGCCCTGGTGGCTCAGATGTAAAGAATCTGCCTGCAATGCCAGAGATCTTGGTTCGATCCCTGGGTTGGGAGGATCCCCTGGAGAAGGGAATGGCAACCCATGCCAGTGTTCTTGCCTGGAGAAGTCCACAGAGGAGCCTAATGGGTCCATGGGGTCACAAATAATTCGACACAACTGAGCAACGAACACTTCCACTTTCAAGAAGAGACATGAGAGAAGATTTTTCTCCTGTGTGGGGCACAGCAAGATGATAGCCATCTATGAGCCAGGATGAAAGCTCTTACCAGGAAGCAAACGTCCTGCAACCCTCAATCTTGGGCTTCCAGCTTCCGGACAGTGACAAATAAATATCTGTTGTTTAAGCAACTCAGTCTACAATACTCATGATATCAGCTTGAACTGATTAAGTCACAACCCAGTGAATATATTCCAAAATATTTACTGAATGTGTGCTACGGGCAGAGCTTGCACACTCAGGTGAGTGAATGACTGATGGCACCTGAAAGGCTCAAGGCTTTGATGCAGCTTTCACATTCTCCACTCTTGGAAAAAAGTGAAGTGCCTAGAGTTTATGTCCCCTCTTAGAACTGCTTCTTAAGTTGTCAGGTATCGTTGTTTGAGTCAAAAGCACTTCTTGGCCTAGAAAATAAGTCTCCTCATTCTTCTCTAGTGCTGAACTCTAAGATGAAGCAGGATCCTAAGGTCAACAGCCTAAGCTTTTTTTTTTTTTAATTAAAATACACCATTGTCCATAAAATAAAGTATCATCTCTGGGGAAAAAATAAAGTATCATCTCTGGGGAATAGTAAAGCTATTAACTAGCTACTCATAAATGAGAGAGTCATTTTCTGGTGGACACAGTGAGCAAAAAAAGACCCAGATGGTGGATCCTTTTGGCATAGACTTATCCGCTCCGGCTGTCTAATACATTTCTTCACTGTGTTAATTCTTGCATCAGAACCATCATGGCATTGTGCTTATTTCCAAGGAAGACGAAAATGGAGAGATTTTTGTCTGTAGGATTCTTGCCTTCCTCCTTCACATGGGGGTGCCCTGTTCACTGCAGCAGGGGGCAACTGAAATGACCTGGATCGTTTGGTGAAAAATCTCAAAGCTCTGGCCCATGCAAGACTCAACATAATCCCTTCCCCATGAAACAGGAAAGGGGATTAGACTTTTTCGG
>SJXQ01012164.1:143044-158806 GCA_006408695.1 Aepyceros melampus
TTTTCGGGGTGGGGTGGGAGGGTAGTGAGGTAGAATTTTACCTGGGCTGGACCCGAAGCCTGAGGAAGATTCAGAATTTATTTTAAAATGAATTTGGCTGCCTGGGTAGAGCATGTTGCATTGCTGCTGGCTGGAGAGTAAGTCCCGCGGGCTTGCGGCCCTGCCTCCTTTCATGAGGAATCCCTGCCAATCCAGGATCTGTGAACTGCTTCTGCTAGCCAATCTCTAATTTAGCATATGCACAAAGCCAATTTTTGGACACCATGATGGTGCCTGGCACCTCTGCAGCCCACCATGTTTGCAGAGCTCACAGTGAAATAAGTAACTAGCAAGAGAGAGAGAAAAACATGCTATGCAAAGGCTTTTGAAATTCACAGATAAATCGTTCATGTTTTATACATATATGTGTGTCTCTCTCCTGCTTTTCTAACAGAAACTTCCCCCACGCCTTTCCTTGTAGTTATTTCATTTGGATTTTCAGTCTGGGATGCAGTTAGCAATAGTCAACACTGACAAAAATAAAACCTGGCTACCCGCTGAGAGCATCTGATTTTTAAAATGTAGAAATGCTGCTCTTTACAAAATAGGACATTTCCCTTTTAATTAGCTTACAAATACACCCAAATAATTTGCAACTAGGAAATGATGCCATTTTTGAATACTTAAAAATAATTCCAGGGCATTGCAAAACCAATCTGATGAGAGGCACAAGCCAGTGAAACCTTCCATTTTGAGACAAATTCAACTGTTTCTTTGGGAACAGCTGTCATAACCATGGGCTCATTCACTTAATCCTCTGGCTTTGATCATTGTTTTCTCTCAGAAAACCCGTGTCTAAGGTGTACTTGGTGAAATATTTGGGAACAAGTAATACAGGCTCAAGGGCACCCATGTGGATCTTCCTGCCTCCCTCCCTTCCATAGAATTCCTTGCCAATCCTCTAGTTTTCAAACAGTTCCTCAGGAGACAAGGTAGTCGCAAAAGCTCTCTGGTGTCACATCATGCTATCTTTGAAAACAAATCATGGACGGTGCTCACCCTGCGATGTGCTGGCTCTGAGTCCGAGGAGGGGTTTTTTGACTTTTCCCTCTGCATCAGTTCAGTTCAGTCGCTCTGTTGTGTCTGACTCTTTGCGACCCCATGGATTGCAGCATGCCAGGCCTCCCTGTCCATTACCAACTCCGTGACACCAAACTTCTGGACAGAAGTGAGGGGAGAGCCATTTGATTTTCTGACGTGTCTTTCTCCCAATGCTTAGACGGTGACAAACGGCCAACGTCTGGACTCTTGGTAAGTGACGTCCCCGGTCTTTTGGCCGGGTGAGCCATCGCTGATAGGTTTGCTAAGCGTGGGGTGCATGAACGCTACCAAACTATACTCGGACCTTACCTGCTATGGTTTCTGTTGGTTTAAAAAAAAAAAAAAGTCTGAGCCCTGCCAGACTTAAATATAAATATTTCAAGAGCTTGGCTGATGGCAAGCCTCGCATGACCATGCAGAAGCCAGGCGTGATTGCCCTGGCCTGGTGTGGGGCTCCCCAGGTGGCAGGGGCTGCGAGCGGGCCACGCCGTTGGTGGGGGGCAGACCTGAGTGCCTCCAGTCATTCCGAGTAGCCCCTGGGCTGATTGGTGACGAGGGCTGACAGGCTCCTGAGGGGAGGTCCTGTCCAGTTTCTCTCTGAGGCAGGCATGATGGGCCAGGCATGGGGTCCTGAAGCCGAGACTGGGGACTTTCTCGTGTGACTGTGCGTACACTCCTCCTCCACGAGGCCACACTCATGGTCTCTTTGGAGGCCCTTGGCTCACCGGAGGATTACCATTAAGAGACGTCTGCTCAGCGGCGCCAGGTTCTTTCCCCGCCCCTCGGGGGCCAGCACGGTGCCTCCATGCGGCTTCACCCAAGCCAGACAGAAGGGCAGGCCACCAGGTCTGGGAATTAGAGAGGGCGATCGATATGTGTATACGGAACACAGTCACGGACAATTGAAAAGGCTTACACGTAACCCCACTGGGAACGGCTTAAAACTGAAGCCTGTGATAAGTGATCACGGAACCCAGACCCTGAAGAGGATGCCTGGGGATGACCAGAGGTGAGGTTCCTAACATCTGTGATTCTCAGAGTTCAAATGGCTGGAAGTACGTAAACGATTCTAGGCCTGGTTCTGCAAATAAATATACCTACTTAAAACAAGGAAGCACTTTTCACTCCCGAGTGATCCTGAAACCTTGAAATACATAATTATCACTTCTTAAGTTTCATGTCAAAGGCAAGACCACGTCACTGGAATATAAAGCTTACTACTTCAGCCCCACCGTCTTTGCAACTGGAGACAAGTGCCACCTCAGTGGTATACTGAGGTTCTTTGGTGATGGGCATGTGCTCAAGTGGGGAAACCACCTAGGGGAATAATTAGGGATTATAAAATTATGATAATGAAGGCAGATATGGGATTCAAATACAGATATTTTGAACTTCAAACTTCTGATAAGATACAATCAATAAGGATTTTTTAAAGTGTACTTTAGTTTTATCAGAGCTTAGTAGATTTTAGGAAGATCTGAACTGCATTGTAATTTGGGATTAATTTACATAGTTTGTTGTTTTACTAATGCAGTTGATATTCCTAGTGTAAAGAAAACATCTTGTACCTTGGACCACTGACAGCTGGGTTTCTAATAGAAAGCAAAAAAGGCAAACTCAAAATAGAGAAAGGTTGTATCAATCAGGGCTCTCCAGAGAAACAGAACCAAAAGGAGATAGAGGAGTGATAGACAGTCAGATAGATAGACAGATTTATTTTAAAGAATTATCTCATAAGATGATAAGTTCCAAATCCATCAGGCAAGTTGTGGGCTGGAAACTTGGGCGGAAGTTGATGCTGTAGTCTCAAGGCAGAATTTCTTTTTCAGGAAACCTTAATTTTTGCTTCTAAGGCCTGCAATTGATTGCATGAGGCCCACCAACATCACCCAGGGTAATCTAATCTGTGTAAAGTCCACTGACGGTAGATGTTAACCGCATCTACAAAACACGGTCCCAGAACATCGATATTCATGTTTGATTAAAAATTGGATATTATAGTTCAGTCAAGTTGACATGTAAGGCAGATCACCACAGTAGCTTTCTTCCAAGCTGTGAAAAATAGTAACTGCCTTCAGTCCATGAAGATTCAGCCTTCTTTCTCCCCTTTGGAAGGGTCCAAGTAATACCCCATTATATGAGGTATGACTGCTCGTGATCTGTAGCTCTATTGTTTTCCTCACCAGATACCCATTGGAGGAGGGTCACAGATGCTGAGCCTTGTGCAGACGATGTGCAGAGAGGGGACTGGCAAACAAGCTGAAACGGAGGGAGGAAGATCTACCTATTGGGGTTCTACCAGTATCTCTGAAGCAGTTCCTCCAAGTATAGCCAGGACACAAATGGTTGTCTCTGCTGCCCACCTGACTGGTCCCTGGTGCATGTATTCCATTACCATCACTCTCACCTAGTCACTCAATATGCCCTTTGAACATGGTGTGCTCTTGACATGTGAGATTATGAACATATTGTATTGGGTCAACAAGCCATGGGTAGTCTTATCCCAGAGAAACATAAGCTTCCTTCTCTGCTAATTATACTCTAAATCTTTCCTGTCATAATTTTTATATTTGTAAAACACTTTAAACACAAAACATCCTTCATCTGTGTGTGCTTAGTTGCTCAGTCGTGGCTGACTCTTTGAGGCTCCTATGGACTGTAGCCCACCAGGCTCCTCTCTCCATGTGATTTCCTAGGCAAGAATACTGGAGTGGGTAGCCATTCCCTTCTCCAGGAGATCTTCCAGACTCAGGGATCGAAACCAGGTCTCCTGCATTGCAGGCAGATTCTTTACCATCTGAGCAACCAAGGAAGCCCTCATCTAAAGAGGACTAAATCAAAAGCAAAAAAAAAAAAAAAAAAAAACATGGAATAAGAACGCGTCCTTCTGGGACTTCTCTGGTGGTCAGTGGCTAAGACTCCAAGCTCCCAGTGCTGGGGGCCTGGGTTGGATCTCCAGTCAGGGAACTAGGTCTCACATGCCACAACTAAAGATCCCACATGCCGCAGAGCAAAGATCCTTCATGATGCAACCAAGACCTGTGCAGCCAAATAAATAAATAACAAATTTTAAAAGAATGCATCCTTTTGATCTCTGAGGTCAGACAATAGTAAGTAACATTTACATGGTACTGTGTCATTTGTTAAGTGCTTTCACACATATTTATTTTATTTTTATCTTCGCAGCAACCTTGGGAGGTCGATGGTATTATCACCGTTTTACAGATGACGGAACCAAGGCTCAGAGAGGTTAACAGACTTTCCTGATGTCACCCGGCCATCAAGCTGTGAAGCAGGGACAGGAGCTGGGATCTTCTGCTCCGAGCTCCATGGTGGGCTGCCTAGATTACTTTGGGGCTTGTTGCTGGTGACCTCCCCAACTCGCAGACCTCAGTTTATGGAGCTCCATAAACGTGGCCAGAATCTGACTGTCCGATAAATCATGAAGTGACTATTTATCTACGGAAAACCGATGCTGGAGGCAGTGTTCCCACATATGGCCAGGAACCTTTCCCTCCAGGTATCTTTCTTGGGTGCAGAAAGCTGTATTGGAAAGTAGTGGGAGCCAGCACAGTGAAGAGCAGGGAGTGAGAAGGGGGATGTGAATCTATTTCATACAGTGGAAGCTTATGTCCTGACAAATAATTAAGAAAAAAATCCGAGGTTGTTTCCTCAGCTGATCGTCACCAGCAGAGCCAACTTTGGATTAAACACTTCTGCTCAGTGGTTTTGACATTCTCAGTCAGGCATATCTTGATGAAATTAGAGATGCAGAAAATATTTTTTGATGGAGTGCAGGGGGAAAAATGCTAGAAGGGAAGCCAATTCTGTGTGCAAACTTGTGCAAGCAGAGATAAAGAGAAAGTAGGAGAATGAGAAGTGTGTGCGTGTGTGAGTGTGTGTGTATAAAATGAAAGAAGGAAGATGAAAGCGAGTGACAGAAGAGGAAAGGGGAAGCTGGGGTGATGCTAATTAATTAAACTTTAAGATCTTGGCAGCAAGAGGTGTGTTTATAAACAATCCTCACTAAACATACCTTTCCAACTATTAACTGTTTTATTTGCCAGAAAGTCTCTGTCTAATTATTCTGCGCTTGTTTCAATCCAAAAGTGGAGGAAGAAATGTTAGTAAGTGAACATAGCCACTCTTATGCTATAAATTATACCTCTGCACAGAGGTTAATGTTTCAAAAATGCACTATTAATGAAATGTAGCTGATTCAAACTATTTTACAAAAAAAATTAAGTGGAGAGGTCTATTAGTTTGAAGGCCTTCGAAACAGTGGAAAAGAAAAACTAGACCAAAGATACAAAAAATAATAGAAGGTTAACCATTTAGGAATCTCTAAATAACATGCTTATACTAGGCCAACAGCAAGTCAACTTGTTCTCCTCTTGGGATTTAAGTCTAGAAAAGTCTGATTTGTGAGCACAGAATGAAGACTTGTGGACATGTCAAATGTTTTTAAAAGATTCTCTCTCATGTATCCTATCTGAGGTAGTTAATAAAGGATATAGCATTAAAATAAGAGAATAAACCAAGAAAGAAAAAGACACGAGATCCAGTACATAGAATATTCAACTCAGAAATTAAGTCAAAGAACTTCCCAGGAAGGGAGGGAAAGTCCCAAATAACAATCTAGTGAGCCACCAGCTCAAGACTGGAGCAGTAGATGGTGACTCTGTTGGAGAGTTTGGGATTCAACGAGGTGAGAGAAATGTAGAAAATAAAGCAAATTCCATAGGTGAAGGGATAAACTGTCATACAGTCATAGAGTAGAATACTCTTCAGCAATAAATAGAAAAGCCATTAAACCACAAAAAGACATGAAGGAAACTTAAATGCATACTGTTAAGTGAAAGAAGCCAGTCTAATTCCAACTATATAACATTCTGGAGAAGGCAGAATTCTGGAGACAGGAAACAGATCAGTGACTCCCAGGATTCCCTGGGAACAGGTGGAATAGAGCAGAGGGGATTTTTTAGGGCAATAAAATAGGATTGCCCTAACCCTAACCCTAACTGGATGGATCCAGTAAACAGAATATTCAATCAGAAATTAAGCCAAAGAACTTCCCAGATAGGAAGAGAAATTCCCAGATAATAATATAGTGAGCAACCGGCTTAAGACTGGAGAATAGATGGTAACTCTGTTGGAGAATTTGGGATTGAATTAGGAAAGAGATAGGAAGAAAATAAAGCAAATTCGATAGGTGAAATTAACTGTGGACTACAGTTAATATTTATGGTATCTGTTCATTCATTTATTCACAGAATAATGTGAATTAAACCAACTAAGTGCCAGATATAGGGTTAGATGCTGGGAATCCAAAGATGAATATGTTATAGTGCCTATGTTTAAGGTGCTCAGAGCCTAGTAAGAGATACGGACAAACAGAGATAAACTTCAACATCCAAAATCTAATCCATCCCCTGAAAATGGCCAGATAGCAAGTTTTGGGAGGACATGAGCCTATATTCCATCATTATGAATAGAATCAAAAGTATTATGTTTTCAGCCCACCTGAAAATCTTTAGAAAACATTTTTGACACTTTAACTGCCCACATAACCATCCACCATTCTACACAGTGTAAAGGATTTAAAACATTGATTATAATTATTTAACAATGAATGAGTACTCATAGGTGTATTTTTTACAGTACATGAGACTGTATAATAGCAGATACAACTTATGTTTTTCCTCTATACCATATTAAACATGTATGGTAGTGTACATAAACAATGTAACTATGTGCTAATGAACCTCTCTTGGAAGACAATAACATGAGATGGAATTGATGTTAGTGATAACATACATGTTTAAATGACATGCAGTATGATCCCAGCAGGCATGCAGCTGAACACACTCTGATCTGAATTCATTCAAAATCCAAACTTTCTTTGCCAGTACACACATACAAACTCACGTTGGAATTTTTGATCCGGATGGTAAATGCTGGGTTAAAAGTTTCCGCAAGTTGTGACTTGCAATCAGTGACTGCTCCAATGGCGAGAGTTTAGACAGTGTAAGAGTTTTATACTAATATTGAGACATGAAACAATGTGATGATGTAAGGGTTATTAGATGGAAGTAGGAAACAAAATTGAACTTAGGTGAAAATGACTAGGCATATATTATGTGCGCATACAGGCATGGCCATTCTGAAGGAGATCAGCCCTGGGATTTCTTTGGAAGGAATGATGTTAAAGCTGAAACTCCAGTACTTTGGCCACTTCATGTGAAGAGTTGACTCATTGGGAAAGACCCTGATGCTGGGAGGGATTGAGGGCAGGAGAAGACGGGGACGACCGAGGATGAGATGGCTGGATGGCATCACCGACTTGATGGACGTGAGTCTGAGTGAACTCCGGGAGTTGGTGATGGACAGGGAGGCCTGGCGTGCTGCGATTCATGGGGGTCGCAAAGAGTCAGACATGACTGAGTGACTGAACTGAACTGACCTGATGGGCATGGTAAACAAAGGGTCTTGAAGTAGCACATCCACTGTTACTGTGATGAATTTCTGAGTGATGTTTTCCTTTTCTATTATTCTATTATTGCTGTTACACTGCTGTTTGCTGTTGTATTGTTGTTTTTGCAGTTAAGACATGATTTTTTAAACATGCAAAAACAATGGATACAAAGATAAGCCCATGAACACAACCCCCAGCCCATGATCTCAGTGCCAGGTCAGACCACTGAAAGTGGAGGAGGTCCAACACTCAGGAAACATTACCCGGATCAGATTTGCTTTAGGGAACCTGGGATTCTCTGCAACCAGCAGCCAAGAATGCACGTATCAACATTTAATAAAATACAGGTATCATGCTTTGCATAGTAGGTGGCTGAGGGTATATGACATGTTTGTAATTTAAATTATACTAAAGAAACACAAGGGGAACTCAGTATTTAAAAGTCCCTGGCAGAGAATTCTTTTGATGAGTAAAAATGTCTTTAACTTTAGTAGTCACCCCCCTGACTTAGCTGTTTTGATAAGCTGGATTGTTTCAAAGCAGGGTATAACAGCAGCATCTCACACTTGTTTTAGACAATTATGGCACATCAGCTTGATGGAATATTAAACAGTCATTAACTTTATAATTACGAAGACTGCAGTGATGCGGAAAAAATGCTTGTGGTGCGCTAAGTGAAAAAGAGCTAAATATAAAATTATATTGAAACTATTTCTGCAACTAAGTAAAAATGCATGAGGAAGAGCAGGAAGAGAACATGGAATAAGAAAAATATTTTTACACGCATCACATTTTGACCTCAAGGGGATTAAGTGGAGCTTTTCAAAAAAGTAAATCCTACCTTACAGCTATAGAGATTGAAGAGGGCAGACCTCATGTCTTAACCACAGCAGTATGAGCTGCTGTAACAGACACCACAATCACGAGGGCTTACACACTAGCAGTTTCTTTCTTATTCTTGTCAAAACTAATCTGTGATGGGGTGGATTCGGGGTGCTGTGTCTTCTGGGACCCAGTGTGTCAGTGGTTCTCATCTTAATCCACAATGACCGAAGTCTCTCATCTGGCTGTTATATGGAAGATAGAGAAAAGGTTTTGTGGGTGAGAGGTTTTTGGGCTTTGGAGGTGGCACAGTGGTAAAGAATCTGCCAGTAATGCAGAAGACTCAGGTTCGACTCTTGGGTCGGGAAGATCCCCTGGGGTAGGAAATGGCAACCCACTCCAAATATTCTTGCCTAGGAAATTCCATGGACAGAGGAACCTGGCTGGTGACACTTCATGACGCTGCAGAGTCAGATGCAACTGAGTGATTGAGCATGCATACACAGCTGGAAGTATACATCACTTCCATCCACATTCTGTGGGGTCAAAGATAATCACATGGCAATATGACACTGCAAAGGAGGCTGGGAAATATCATCTATGTAGCAGAAGGAAGTAGAAAAGGGTTTTGGTGACTAACTGGCTGATGTCTACCACACAAATTTCCACATCTAACAAGAGGGAGGGCAAGAACTGGAACCGAGGTCTTCCTATCTTAGCTTAGCACTTATATTTTTATCTCTCACTCATAGGGAAAGACTTATGTGTTGAAATCTAAGCAGAAGACAGTGCAAGTTGCTCAGTCATGTCCAACTCTTTGCATCCCATGGAATCCTCCAGGCCAAAACACTGGAGTGTGTACCCTTTCCCGTCTCCAGGGGATCTTCCCAACCCAAGGATAGAACCCAGGTCTCCCACATTGCAGGTGGATGCTTTACCAGCTGAGTCACAAGGGAAGCCCAAGAATACTGGAGTGGGTAGGCTAACCCTTCTCCAGCAGATCTTCCCAATCCACAAATCTAAACAGGGTCACATGCATTGCAAGCAGATTGTTTACCAACTGAGCTATCAGGGAAGCCCAAGCAGAAGACAGCTATTTCACATTTAAGTACAACCAACATAGAATCTAATTCTTTTTAGGAAACACACTACATTCTCAGTGAAAATCATCCCTGGGAAGGAATACCAGGGATGAACTCAGGTCCTTGAGCAAGAGAATCTGGTTAGGAGCTGACCTGGCTGAGAAAGAATGAGCAAATGCCTACGTAATTACGGGGCCCTTACATTTCCAGTGTCACTCACATCTTTGCATAAGCATGATCCCATTGTCAATGGGAAGGAAGAAAATCCAATCCTACCTGTTGCATACATTAAGACCCCCTGCCACTGCCCACGAAATCCCAGCCAAAAGGCACTAGAAAAGAGCTGGCATATTTATCTTCTTTGCCGCTTTCTTTTACCCGGCCTTGCTCAGCTTTTCAGGTCTATTCCACTGTGGCCATGACTGATAAACATGTAGACACAGCTATTTTTAAGCAAAAACATCTTCAACAGTACGTTAAAATATTATTTGAGGCTACATCCTGAAATACAGATTTCTGTCCCAAATTTGGCATTTAAACATTTATTTATTTGGCTGCACCTGGTCTTAGCTGTGGCATGTGGGACGCAGTTCTCTGATCAGGGATCAAAACTGGGCCCCCTGCATGGAGAGAGGGACGCCTTAGCTACTGGACCACCAGAGAAGTTCAAAATTTGGCATTTTCCACATTAAATGTTTTCATTTGGTGAGAAATCAGTTCAAACCAGGACAAGTTGCCAAATCTTATTGGAACTTGGTGGACTTGGTGAGTGCTGTTTGTGTCAAACAAGCCAGAGCTTAAACTGGACAATGAGAAAAATAAAACAGCTATTTTATATTCTTCTGTCCCCTGCCAAGGCTCACCAGTGCAATGCTTTGAACACCAAAGCACTTGGTAAATACTGAGCTAATCATGATGAACATAATTATTATGTTATGCTGTTTGACTACAGTTTAGAAATGATTGAAGTAAAAATGGATAATCGTACCTACAGCAAATGCTGCCAGGCTGCTCTGCTTGTAGACGTCCTCTGAACTATTTTTTTCTTTTTGGCCGCATTGTGCGGCATGCAGGATCTTAGCTCCCCAGCCAGGGATTAACTCCATACCCCCTGCATTGGAATCACAGAGTCTTAACCACTGGACCCCAGGGAAGTCCTTGCTGTGAACATTTTAAGGTTCACCCATTCTCTCATTCACACATTCCCTCATCACCCACAACCCCTACATGCTTTCCCCATACACCTACACACCCATCCATACACGCCATCCACACACGAACACATCATACTCCTAGAGATACAACACACACACACAACTGTACACACCCATCCACACAAACACATCTACATGCAGCATCCACATAAACACCATCTACACACACACACACATACACACCCCTGAACATACCCATCCACACACAAAAGTTGTGCCTTGAAGCTTGTAGGGTTTCAGGCTTCTTTTGGAACTGTGACGTCTAACCTTCATTCCTGGGAATGCCGCTCCTCACAGTTGTTCCACAGGGTGATCCTACCGGTCCTGGTGAGCAATTGGGGCTGAAGTGTCACCTCGAGAGGCAGAGTGGGATGACCGGGCCAGGCATGCTACCTTGGGGCCACTGGAGAAACCTGAGCTTCAGGAGCCCCACTTTGGCTCTCTCCCCAATTTTTTTTTAATATTTATTTATCTGGCTGCACCAGGTCTGCTTAGGAGCCCTGGTGGCTCAGAGGGTAAAGTGGCTGCCTGAAACGCAGGAGATCTGGGTTCGATCCCTGGGTCAGGAAATCCCCCGGAGAAGGCAATGGCAGCCCACTCCAGTACTCTTGCCTGGAAAATCTCATGGACAGAGGAGCCTGGTAGGCTACAGTCCATGGGGTCACAAAGATTCGGACACAACTGAGCGACTTCAGTTTCACCAGGTCTTAGTTGAGGCAGGCGAGATCTTTAGGTGCAGCATGAGAACTCTTAGTTGAGGCATGTGGAATCTAGTTCCCCGACCAAGTATTGAACCCAGGCCCCCTGCACTGGGAGTGTGGAGTCAGAGCCACTGGATCAAGTCCCTCTCCCAATTTTTCGTTTCAGAGTTGGAAAGAAACCTTGCCTTTGGGATAAAGGAACATCTAGGAGTCTTAATTCCCGTGCTCTGAATTTAGTTGCTATTTCGGACTTTAAGACCTGGGTAAATGCCTTACTTTTTCAATGGGTTTGCCAGCCCTTGAACCAGGACTTGCAGTAACCCATAATATCTAAATACTGAGGAGGAGGAAAGGGTAACTTAAGAGCTAGTGTCAGAATTCTTCAAAGAGAAAATGGTCTTTAAACATTTTTGTAATTATTGCCTTTGATAAAGTTGGTATAGAAAGGCTAAGGGTAGAAAGAACTATTTCTGTTTGTTTAAAAACAAGCAAAAAAAAAAAAAAACACTGGTTAGGCCATCTGCTAGTGGAAAGAACCCTCAGGACAAGGCGGGGATGAACTAGGAAACTAGGAATGAGAGAGGAAAACCCAATTTCTGTGCAAAATAAAATAAGAATGGAGAAGCAGCAAGGAGGGAGTAGGAAAGGTGGGGTGATTTTGGACCATAACAATGGCCTATGCAGTTTTCTGTGATAGGAACTTTTGTGCTGTGATGTGGATCCCAGGGGTGGAGGACCAGGGGACGGCAAAATGGCCATCATCTAGTTTCAGGTTAAGATATCCTGAGCACTTATTGTAGGCCAGGCACTAGGTTATGCTGTCAACATGCACGTGTTTGTTTGTTTGTTTTTTCCGGCCATACCACTCTGCATGTGGGATCTTAGTTCCCGACCAGGAGGAAAACCTGCATCCCCCGCACTGGCAGCATGAAGTCTTAACCGCCGGACTGCCAGGGAAGTCCTGACACGCATGTTCTGATTTAATCTTCAAACCTACTACTCTGTGATAAGCCCAGGGCTTCCCTGGTGGCTCAGCAGTAAAGAACCCCCCTGCCAAAGCAGGAGACGCAGGTTAGATCCCTGGGTCGGGAAGATCTCCTGAATGGAGGAAATGACAACTCACTCCAGTATTCTTGTCTGGGAAATTCCATGGACAGAGGACCCTGGTGGGCTACAGTCCTTGGTGTTGCAAAGAGTCAGACACAACTGAGCAACTGAACAGCAATAACAAATCCCCATTTTATAGAGGAGGACTTGGAGGCTTGCCGAGAGGCAGATACTCAGCAAATCAGAGTCCAATCTGAGTTTGACTGATTCTAAAATCCATCCTATTTATTAGTCACAGATCGGTTCTTGGATTTCTTTGGAAGGAATGATGCTGAAGCTGAAGCTCCAGTACTTTGGCCACCTCATGCAAAGAGTTGACTCATTGGAAAAGACTCTGATGCTGGGAGGGATTGGGGGCAGGAGGAGAAGGGGACGACTGAGGATGAGATGGCTGGATGGTGTCACTGACTCCATGGGCGTGGGTCTGGGTGAACTCTGGGAGTTGGTGATGGACAGGGCGGCCTGGTATGCTGCGATTCATGGGGTCGCAGAGTCGGACACGACTGAGTGACTGAACTGAACTGAACTGGAGCATATTCTTCTCGTGAACACTGAAGACTACAGCACTAAGCTATGGAGCAGAGATTATTTGTGGTTTACTAATTAAGGGTGATAAAAGCATCCCACAAAGGGCAAGCACTGAATAAGTACTAGTATCATTGTCTTGGAGCGTGACCACTGACATGTGAAGGAAGCACTGTCATCTAAAATGGAAACATGACAAGCCAACAAGGGCTTATTAATGTCACATGAAAATGATACAGTTAAATACTCATGTTTGCATTCCACTGTATATTTACATTCTAAAACCATGCTCTCAGGCACTGGGCTCTTCATTAAAGTCAGTCAGGATTGTTTGCAAATGCAGTAGAAAATACCGCCATATGACTTCATTTTTTTTTTCCCCTGGGACAATAAGAAGGAAAGCGGTGCACCATTTTGACGCAGATCTGTAAAGCAGAAATCATGGTGCCTTTACCACTCTTGCTTCAAAGAGAAGAAATTATAGCCTTTCGTTCTCCTAGCAGCATGTAACTAAGGTTTAGATGAGTGAACAGATGCATGCAAAAATTAGCCACGTGCATAGAAAACATTCATTTTTCACAATCTGGTAAATCTGCTAGGTACACATGAAATGGAGCCAAATTGATTTCAGCAGAATGCAGTGTCACAGCCCCGGCACGACAGGGATCCTCCTCAGCCTCACTCCTTGGCAGGCCCGTTGCCATCCCAGATCCTGGGTGTATCGATCACCCAGCACCAAGGATGTATGAGCGGTTCCGTACATGGCGGCACGCTTTGCCCAACCCCAGCTGACTGGCTGTGTTACTTCCATCCCTAGGAATGGACCGGAACAGGCACCTGTGTCCTTGTTTTCCCCACTTAGAGGCCTTATCTGAGTTTCTTGCTAACCAGCCCCTCATCCCTCCTGTAGGTAGCTCACAGAATTATGGAATATAAAAACCCAAAGTGTCCTTAGGGACCATCTTGTCCATGTCTTTCACTTTATGGATGAAATCCAGGGAGGAGAAAAGTCTTGCCCAAGGCCACATGGGTCATTAATAACGGCCCAGGCACCTTCTGACTCCCAAACCCATGCTTTTTTCACCGCATGCAGTCTCCATTGAAATTTGGACTCAGACTACGGAAGAGGAAATTTCCGCAGTTCCATCAACCCCAAACATCTCTATGGCTATTAAATATTTATAGCGCAAAGGGCTCTATTTAGTCTGCCCTTGGGTTTCCTAATTGTCCACTAGACCACAAGGCCTCAAACCCATAACAATGCAAGTTTACCATCACAGGTTAGAAAGGCTGGGAGACAAAGTATTTTAGAATGAAGAATCTTTGGGGAAAGGCAAAAGGTTACACAGGCAGTTTATCTTATGTCACTCCACCCAGAAACCTGGCGCAAAATGTAGGACTAGTCACACACAGTGGATGGAGTCGACCAATTGCCACGTCAGTTTAGGGCAGGTTTTGCTCCCAAGTGGAATCAGCTGAAAACTTATAATAAAATTTTTTGGCTTTTGGAGCTTTTTGGATTTTTAAATATGAATCATATAGGTTGTAGCATTAGCCACATAATTAATATTATTCATATTAAAACATGAATAATAGGGTTGTGGATTCCTATTATTCTCTTCACAAGTGGCCTTAAATAAGTATCATGGACCAGTCGAAAAGCATCACTTTATCCACAACAGGGTGGCTTGTCACTAGAATTTCCATGGCTAGACTTTGGTTTCTCTGTAGGTTTCAGTTATGCCAGTTGCCTCTTGGTTAAATCCCAGACATTAACAGAAAATGGAATAGCCCTACACTGGCCAGACCTCAGGGAGCTTGGGTTCAGAAGCCGACGGCCCCGTTGGTTTCTTGGATCTTTTATAAAACAGATCCAGCTGGGATCACCGGAGGGGCAGGCACGTTACAACCAGCTGGGGAGGCCGTATGGGGATGGGCAGCAGCAGCACCTGTCCTCTTGGGCTTCGGTAAAAGCACAGCAGAGCCGACTTGCCTTCGGGTCCCCAATGGGCAACTGATCGCGCCGGCATCCCGGGGCTTTCTCGGGCTCCAACCGCTTCTCAGCTTCCTCCTTCTCATCAGATGGGCAGGTTTCCAGAGCTGTCAGATTTTCTTCTGCCCAAGTTAACAGGGACATTGATTTTGGAGGAAAGGAGGCCCTTCTCCCCCAGCCCGTCCTTGCCTCGCTCCTGGCTCAGCCACGCCAGCTCCGTGGCATTGTCCGGTTTGATTAGCACTGCCTGGATGAGGCCCCCTTTCCCAGGCGGCCCCAGTGGTTCCCAGCACCTCTCCTCTTGGCATGTGGACGTGCACTTCTGCTCTCCATGGAGAGCCCACTTACCTGGGTAATGGGCACTTGACCCCCTGGTTTCCAAAGTGGGCTTCTGTACCACAGCAGGGCCTGCATCTGTTTTTATTGTTTTCTGCATGGTCGCTGGGAGGGAGTCCTGTAAACGTGACCTTGCTTAGCTGGCTTTGGGATTGATGGAAATCAGATCACTTTGGGGGTTCTAATGGGCCTAGGCGGGGGGCTCTTGGGGTGGAGCAGGAGGGTCTACTGCGTTTATGAGGAAGCCCTTCACTCCTTCAGAACTGAACATGGCTTTCCTAAAATCTTTCCTGAAATCTGGCAGAGAACTGTAGGTACCTGTTTCTTTGAGGAAGTTCCCCATAAAGATAGGAGGAGGAATTTTACTTGAAAACTGTAAAGATCTTCTAAGAAAAAGAGTCCATTTCTATCTTTTGGAGAAGGCAAA